>RCUC01135301.1:0-55043 GCA_003697995.1 Taxidea taxus jeffersonii
TCTTAAATACATGTCTATGACGCACTTTGAGATAATTTTTTATGAATGCATTGTGTTGAGTGCTGAAGTTCATTTTCTTGCAATGAAATTTTCTTGACTATCTAAATGTCTCAGCACTATTATTCAAGGATTATCTCTTCCTCATTGAATTGTGTTAGCATATTTCTTGAAAGCAAATGATTTTATTTCTGTATTCTCAATTTTGTTCCATTGATTTATATGTATATTCATTTACAAATATCAGACCATCTTGATTACTGAGGCTTTCATAATTAGTTCTGAAATCAGGTAGTTGGAGTCCTCTAACTTAGTTCTTCTTTTTCAACATTGTTTCAGCATTGTTCCAGATCCATTTTAGCTTTAGCTCCAGATTGCATTTTAGCTCTTCAGTATCTCCAAGAAAGTCTGCTAGACTTTGAGAGGGACTGCACTGACTTTATAGATCTGGGAAGAACTAACATCTTAATCATACTAAATCTTCTGATCCATGAGTCTGGAATGCCTCCATTTATTTGATGACTGTCTTTAGTTTCTATCAGCCATATTTGATAGTTTTCAATATACAAATCTTACACTTCTGTGATCTAGGAATGAAGACCTTTCCCCACCCTTTCTAATCCGGATGCCTTTAATTTCTCCCTCCTTCTTTTCCTTTCTTACTGTACCAGCTGAAATCTCCAATATACTATTGATAGAAATGGTGAGGATGGGGATATTTTAGCCTTCCCGATCTTAGGGGAAAGCATTCAGTCTTTCAACACTGTTTCCTAATTATTATATCTTTCTTTTGAGCTCTAACTGCCTATTCAACATTTCAGTATGGACATCACTCAGGGGTTTCAATCTCTACAGATCTAAAACTAAATTTCTCATATTCTGTCCATCACCTCATCTTCACAACCTCAACCCCAACCTTGGGGGGACAGATATACAACTATTTCTTCTCCAGTGTTCCCAATCTCAGTAGATGCTATTTAGCAGCTTAAACTAAAACTTGGCAAGACACACCAGACACCTCCCTCTCTTATCATCCTCCATTATCTAACTAGTCTCCAAGTCACACAAATTGTATGCTCTCAAAATTTTTTTTTTTAAGATTTTTATTTATTTATTAGAGAGAGAGAGAGCGAGAGAGAGCGCAAGCTCAGGCAGACAGAGTGGCAGGCAGAGGCAGAGGGAGAAGCAGGCTCCCTGCTGAGCAAGGAGCCCATTGTGGGACTCGATCCCAGGATGCTGGGATCATGACCTGAGCCGAAGGCAGCCACTTAACCAACTGAGCCACCCAGGCGTCCCTGCTCTCAAAATTTCTAAACAAGGATGTCTCTCTTTAACTGCACTATCAGCATCACATATCACCTGGATTTCCACAATAAACTCTTATCTCTGAACTGACACTCTCCTTCCCAGAATCACTAAGTTCCAATGATATTTGCCTTCCAACATTCCTTAAAAATACTGGAATCTCACCTTATGTCAGGACTTTTACATATGCTACTTCTGTTTTCAAAAGTAAGCTGATTCTATTCTTTTAAATTAAAACTTAAAAGTCACATAAGAGGACATTTCTGACCACATAATCCAGAGCATCTCATCTCTACTCCACTAATCACTATTATAACACCCTTATTATATCCCTCCCATCACTTACACATTTATTTATTTTGTCTGCATATCTGTTAAAACATGCATGGGTAAGATGGTATCTATCTTGCACACTGCTGCATAATAAACACACTGTTAGTGTTTGAGATCTATTTAAATAGCTGGTTTAATGAATTAACCTACATCTAGCTTTCACTAATTGTGGGAAATCATTACAAAGATTTCCCAGGTATGATAATACATATTAGTTGATGAATAAAACTTAAAAAATAGGGACGCCTGGGTGGCTCAGTTGGTTAAGCAGCTGCCTTCGGCTCAGGTCATGATCCCAGCATCCTGGGATCGAGTCCCACATCGGGCTCCTTGCTCGGCAGGGAGCCTGCTTCTCCCTCTGCCTCTGCCTATCACTCTGTCTGCCTGTGCTCGCTCTCTCTCTCTATAACAAATAAATAAATAAAATCTTAAAAAAAAAAAAAACTTAAAAAATAGAGATGATTAGTAGAAAAAAAGACTTTCTTATTAAGATAAAGAAATTTACTAAACAATTCTGAGCTGTTTCATTCTGAACCTGAAATTGCTCATTAAATTATAAAACTAATCAAAATCCTTGCTGGCATTATAAAGCAACTACTGCTTATCATCTAGAGGGGCCCCTTTAGGTGCCCCTTTTACATAAGAGTTGTACCCTGTGGTAGTTCTAAAATATGTCCATAAATTCTTTGATAGTTTCTCTTTAAGAAGTGAAACTTCTCCCCTCCCTTGGAGCCTGGGCTATATTTAATGACTACATTATAACAAATATAATGTAGCAGAACTGATGACCTACTCTACCTATAATGGGTAGGTCATAAAAAGACACTGGGGCTTCTGCCTCATTCTCTTTTGAATCACTTACTCTGGGAAAGTCGGCTTCCATGTCATGCAGACATTCAAGCACCCTATGAAGAGAAGACTTGATAGGACATTTTTATTTCTTCTTTTCTAATCAAGATAATCAGTAGTTTCCCTTTCTGGTAATGCTTTTCTGTGGATTTGGAATTCAGATAATGCTGCCCTCATAGAATAAGTTTAAACATTTATCTTTCTTCTCTATTTTCTGTAATAGTTTGCCTAGAAATGATATATTTCTTCATTTACTATTTCATAGAATTTGCAAATGAAACCATTTGAGCTAGGAATTATCTCTGTCAGAAGACTTTTAACTACAAATTCAATTTCCCCTATAGAGGTATTAAGGTTATCTATTGAATGGAAATTTGTCCATTTTATCTAACTTGTCTAAGGAACACAAATTTGTTCATAATATATCCTTATTTTCCATTAAATATCTGTAAGATCTGTTGTGCTGTCCCCTCTTTCATTCTTGATACTGGCAATTTGTCTTCTTTTTCCTTGTAAGTCTTGTATATATATTTATTACATTTATTAATCTTTTCAGAGAAACAACTTTTCATTGCACTGATTTTTATTTATTTTGCTTACATTTTTCTTAATGTTCTGCCTTTATTATTTTCTTCTTTAAACCTACTCTGGTTTACATTTGCTCCTCTTTTTCTAGTTTTTTTCAAATAGAAGTTCAGTTGATTCAAAATAAGGCATTAATAATCATTTAATATGAAATATAAAACAGAAGAAAGTTGAAAATAAGAAAATTAAGTAAGAAAAAATACTAATACAGATTATTTTCCAAATTTTTCTCATATAAAACAGTACCTTGTTTGAGGTAAACCAAAACTGGTTCCAATACCAACTCGAGGTAGATAATTAACTACTTTCTTTACTGTTGCAGGGTCTGGGAAGTTGAACATTACAGCAACTATGAAAAATCATTTTTAAAAGTTAGAACACAACATAACTTCCTTCTTGGAAAACTGACTTCTTGTTCTAATAAAATATCTACTCTTATTTCAGGTATACAATTCCTACCATATTACTTTTATTAGAGTACATACCAAGTTTTAGTGTTAACATCCCAGAGGCAATAATCATTTTATTTATAAATACCTTAGCCACAGATAGTTCCTTCTCCAAACGCGGCCAGAAATTCTAAAAAACTGTTGTTGCATTAATGTGACATGAAGCTAAGATTAGCTAAATTTTGAATTTACAAAATTGAATTTTAGCAAGTTAAAGTTCTGTGAGTTAATATTAATTAATTAGCAAGTTAATATCTGTGAGTTTCTATAAATAAATATTTAACTTTATATATTTAACAATCTAACACCAAAAATACTATAGATATAAGTACTAAGCTATCACTTATATTTATTTCCAATGATGAACAGTTTAAAAATTATTCTCTTTACAATTTTTATGTTTATAATTTGTATGTTCACATAATCCAGAACAATGTGTGACCTAAAGGAAAACTTTTCCTCTATAGTTAATAATCAAATTTAAATGTTTTCTAATCATCTCTACGTCAATAATAACACAATTTGAGACTATCAAGAAACACAATCAATACACAATCAATACATATTTAGTACAAAAATGTTAATTTATTAGTCATCTATAAATTTTTATCTTAAGAAATATGAAAATAAATTTAAAATCATGGGAGAGAATTTAAAAGATATCAATTTGGTCAGTCTTAAAATTTTAATTCTATTATAATTTTAGCATCATAACCACTATGTACTCATCTAGAAAATGACCCCTTTTCTCTACCCAGCTTAAAAAAAAATTCTTCAGAAAAAATTTATTACTCTGGTATAGTTTTAAATACTGGCATTACCAGCATGTTTCAGGTAAATAAGCACATGAACATTCACTAAGGTGTCATATATATATATCCAACATACCTTTTTAATAAGCTATCCATATATATCCATTATTACATTGAATACAGGGGAAAAAACTATAACAGAAAAACTACCATAAGTTATGGCAGATAACGAAGGTCATTAAGGAAAGGCGAAAGAAAAACACACAAAACCAAGGGTGCATAAGAAATTTTAAAGGAGTAAAATATGAATGAGGATGAGCAAGTAATAAATATTGTAAGACTGTAACAAAACCCCTTTGGGACAGTGACAATGCAGGCTGAACTAAAGAGTGAAACATTCACTTCATTATTTGCCTGGAAGAATAATGTTTACATTGGGAAAAAGAGGTATGTATAGGGGAGAAGACCAAATAGGAAGGGAAGAAACATCTCCATCTAAAGAAATCTGTATCCTAAAAAGACACTTCACTCCATAAAGGGAAAATAATGTGTGTATGGAATATACCTTACTTTGTGTAGATTTTTTTAAATGACATTTTTTTAAATGACAATGTGTAGATTATAGAAAGAGAAAATAAAACTTCAATCTACTATGTATAAGGAGTATGTACAATGAGCCACTAGGTTTTATATATTCTCCCTGGTATGCCTTCACTCAGACCCACCAATGCTTATACTTCAAGTTCACCTTGTCTCTCCTATTTGTCTTAATGAATTTCACCAACTTCCATTTTAAACCCACAAATCAAATTTTAGTTCTTTCAAGAATGATGTAATACAAAGCAACCAGGACACTTGAGTACCATTTTCTGATGGTCCCTTTATAAATGGCAATAGATTAGACAAAAGATTGAATAAGTCTATCAATTATTTGATTACCCTCTCCCCTCTCCAAATGCATCCTTCCAGAAGGAGTTTAAGCATCAGAGCAATACTGAGAACATCAAAATTCCCCAACTAATTAAATAGTTAGTTATTCACCATATTTAGAAAACCTTGCACTAATCTGTGATATGGCCAGAAAACTAAAACTACTATAAATAATTCTAAGAATGACCATATGGGGAAAAAAAAAACATGAAAATGCATGTGGTTCAAAAAATGAGGTCAGTATGGCAGAGATTAGACTACAAATTACTATCTAAATGGCAACAATACAGTATGTTCAAAAATGAAATCTTAAAGAGATGGAGGTTAGCTTTGTAACAATATACTTCTGAAACATTACCTCTGTTTGCCATAAAGATCTCCAAAGCTGTATTTTGCAAAAGATAACGACGAGAAAAGATTGATCGTATCTCTGTGAATAGCCATTTTCCATGCAGCCCTTCTGTATATGCCAGGATCTAGTGAGGAAAAAAATAAGCCCAAGTAAGTAACAACAGTTTAATTTTTCCTTTTTGTTTTCTCCCCCCTGAATAAACAGAAAATACCCTATTGAGAAAAATAATTTCTAAAAATTGCAAAAAGTTATTGAAATAATTTGGAGGGAGACTAAGAAAATAGATTGCAACTTACATAAAGGAAACAATGAAAAAGCAGAGAAAAATGATAAAACATCTATTTATAAATGTATTTGGGGCATTTAGAAACAGTGATGTAATCTATTGCTTTTCAGGAAATACAAATTGCACTATTTAGTGATCGGGTTTTGAATCATATTATGGAAAGTAAAGTTTTAGATAAAAAGAAGGAAAACTTCAAAAGAATGCTCTACATGCTTATAGATCACATATACAATTCAGTTTCATATAATACAAATTTAATGTACTCAGAAATATATTTTTTATGTTGTGTGAGGTTTTCATCAGGTTTTTTTTGTTTGTTTAAGCACGGTTGAAACACAATGTTACCTTAGTTTCAGGTGTATAACTTAGTGATTTGACAAGTTTACACATTATGCTATGTTCACCATAAGTGTAGCTACATCTGTCTTGTAGCTATAACAGCAATATTATATTATATATACATATATATATAATACTATATATATAGCAATAATAGTATTGCTATTATAGTATTATTGACTGCATTCCTAATGCTGTGCCTTTTATTCCTGTGACTCATTCATTCCTTAACTGGAAGCCTGTACCTCCCACTCCCCTTCACCCATTTTGCCCAGCTCCTCCCCTCCCCTCTGGCAACCACCAGCAGTTTGTTCTCTGTATTTAGAGGTTTGACTCTGCTTTTTGCTTAATATTCGTTTGTGGTTTTTTTTTTAATTTTTTAAAAGATTTTATTTATTTACTTGACAGAGATCACAAGTAGGCAGAGAGACAGGCAGAGAGAGAGAGAGAGGAGGAAGCAGGCTCCCTGCTGAGCAGAGAGCCCAATGTGGGGCTCGATCCCAGGACCCTGGCATCATGACCTGAGCCGAAGGCAGAGGCTTTAACCCACTGAGCCACCCAGGCGCCCCATTCGTTTGTTTTTTAGTTTTCTTTTTTGTTTCTATTGCAGAAGTACCTTTTATATACTTTAAAATATATATTTAGAGCAAATTCTAAGAGTTCTCATTGCAAGGAGAAATTTCCCCTTTTTCCTTTTTTTAAAAAATTGTATCTATATGAGAAGATAAATAAACATTGTGGTAATCGTTTCACAATATATGTACACAAAACTATCATGCTGTATTCTTTAACTAATACAGTGATGTATGTCTATTTTTTAATAAAACAAAAAATTATATATCTTCAAGTTCATAACTTCAAAAAAATTACATTTTAAGGTCACTGTTAAGCCAACAGTCACTCATTCAGAAAGCACAAAGACTGACTGTATAAGAGGTTAAGTATCATTTTGTCAGCTAGGCTAAACACAAACCTGCAAATGAACTCAACATAATCTCTCTATGGAATAGGTGGTTGTCAGAGTAACTTGTTACAATTCTTGTCATCCCATGTGACAGATGCAGTAGCTTAGAATGCTTTGCCAACTCAAAGTAATCCTGTGTTTAGTCCCAAGCCACTTTGTTGCTTTGTTATTCAGGTTTTGTTTTTTAAAAAGTTCATTTCAAAACCTTAATTATGAAGGTGTTAAAGGAAAACCAGATGTGGCATTTCTTACATCAGTACCTCACCTAATATTAATTTAATGAAGAAAATGAGATGTATTTACTATCAAAACCTAATGAAAATCCCTGAAAGCAAATAATTAAGATATATCTCTCAAAAATAACCACCATTAAAAAATTCAAATAGAATGACATGTGATTATGATATTGAAAGGTAGGGACAAAGATGGGATAAGCAAGGAGAGGAAAAAATAATAAGAAAAATTTATCCCACAAGAACTTTCTTTTCTATATTCATTTCCATATTCTAAATTTTAAATACAAACAAATCTACATTCCTCAATGTAAAAATGCAATTTCTTTGGTCAAAAAAAAAACTACCTTATTTAATTCACTAAGTATGTATTTAGATTTTTCTACAAATTCTATTTTTGGCACAAAGGATCTAAAAACAAAAGAATAACTCCAAGTCTCCATGTTCTTTGAAAAACAAAACAAAAATTCTAAGTTGCAAACAAACTTTTAGTTTTAAAACTGGTGATACAGAAATCTATTTTCATTCAGCCAACACCTGCATAAATAAGATCAGGAGAAATAAACAGGAAAAGAAAGAACAAAACTGTAAGTCTTACTCTCAAGATTTTTTGAAAGCAGAGGTTACATGTACTTCTTTCTCTCACCATGACCTGTAGGCCCAAGCCTCTAGAGCCTACAGTGCCTCCTACTTGGTCTCTCTCTTATCTTACCATAGCAGAGTCTACTATGACCAGAGAAACCAAGAAAAAAAAATTTAATAGAATTTTTAAATATAAATCAGATCACATCATTCATGCATTTAATGACCATTCCTGTGGCATCCCACTAAATGCATAATAAATACCGAAGCTCTTTATAATTGTTTATAAAGCCTTACATCTGAGACTCACTGATGAGCCCAATTCATTCCTTTTTGGGGCCTTTATAGATATTTTCTTATCTGACTCGAATGTTCTCCCAAATCCTCACATAATTAGCGGATTCTCACATTAGATTTTTGCTCCAATGTCACTTCCTCAGAGAAACCACTGGATCTAAACCCCACTTCTTCCATAACCACCCCAAACTCATCAGATTTCCTTCACAACACTTATCATTACTTGAAATTATATTATCAGCTTGCTTGTGCATTGTCTCTATTTAGCACTAAAATATCAGAGTCTTAGTTCTACCAGAACAAAGACTTTTAGTATACTCTATTTCCATTGTCTAGAACAATGTCTGACACAAAGTAGATGTTCTTGAATGATTACATGAGTCAGTGAATAGCAACCTAAGCTCAATATATGGGCCCAAATTCATTTTGTTTGGACTGTATGATATTTTAACAAAGTATTGAGATTTCTGGTTTCTCAGAAAAACTAAGGCATCGGTCAAACCTAGATCTATCTGCCACATGGTAACAACTGACATACACCCATCATTTTGGCACAGTCTCTACTCCTTCATTCATTTACTATTAACTGTCCAGTTCCCATTGGCATTTGAATTTGCCACCCTAGACTTACCAAGTAGGAGACAACCTAGTATATGTTCTGTAACACTTAGTCTCCAACCTACTATCCAACTATTAGTAAGGAAAATGAGACCCAGACCAATTAAATAGTTAATACAAAGTCCCTTGGGAAGTTAGTGGCAGAGTCCAGCCTACTTCCAAATTCTCTAATACAAAAATATAAAGGTTACAATATACATTCCACTTTGTCACATTTGTAAGAAGGGGCTTAAATATTTGTTAAGCTATAACTCAACTTATCAGAATCTTAAGCAACTATTTTGTCTTCCTGTCCTTGGGTTATAGGTGAAAGAGGGAAATCAAAGTATACAAATAACAAAGACTCCTCTAAGGTCTATGATATGCTAAGAATATCACACATTAATCTGAAAATTCTACCTTTTATATCTATAAAGCTATATAGTAAAACCTGTTGCTCATAATGGTGGCTTCAGTCATTATAAGATCATGGCCATGCAACATTTAATTATATTCAAAGATACTTTAATTATTAACAAAAATAAGTATACTAAAACATTATTATAAGATTTTTAACATACTAAAGGTTTTCTAATAAAAGATTTAATTTATATCCCATATCTTTAAGCAGTATAGTTATTAAAAAACTAACTTAAAAGTGGGATGCTTCTTTAAACTGTTTTATTACCAATTCATATTCACAACTGCAGAAAATGACGTAAACCCCACGTACCCATTACTCAACCATATAAAATCCTCACATTTTGCCATCTTATTGCATATCTTTATAAAAAATAAAGCATTTTAGAGGTGTTGAAATTCCCATATATAACTCTTCCTAATCTCATTTTCCTTCTTTGTTAGAGTGAATCACTATTCTTGTTTTAAGCTTCATCATTCCCATGTCAGTTTTAACACTATTAGTACATATACATCCATAAATAATATCTACCATTGTTTTGTATGTTTTCAAACCTGATATAAATCAGGTATCATATTGAAGGTATGACAGCAGTGTGCTCTCAAATTAAATACAATCATGTCTAGTGTGTCAAAAGTTAGAGAAAAAGAAACAGGAGGCGAGAAGACAAAATTATATAAAATTGCCATAAGTATCAAAAATTAAAATCACACCCAAAAAACTAGCCTGACTTAAAGAGAATTAACAAATGAAATTCTATACTTACGGTCAAGATAGCTGGGTTAAAATGGAAACAAAAAATCTTTTAAGTAACAGAAGTAGTAGCTGAAATTGATATAATAACATTTCTTTAAGGTATTCATTAGGAAAAGGTGTCAGTACTGAAATGCAGCTGAGGCCTAGCTAAGCAAGAGGTTTATTTCTTATTGGAATAGTATATTCCTGGTCTGAGGCTTCACTTCAAAGTCTCTAGAGTTCAATTAAAACTGGATTAGGTAGAAGCAGACCCTTCTTTGGGACTTTCTGTTCACTGAAACTCTACATACACTGACAGCACCCTAGACAGAGGTCTAGCCCTCCAATGAACCAGTTGCTATGGAAACCGTATCATTACCATTGCTCTGAAGTTATGACCCTAAGTCTAGAATAGCTTGAAAGCTTAAGCCCACAGACTCTTTGAATGTTTATCACCTTGTTTTAATAACATTAGTATTAATAATAAAAGTAAATTCAACTTTTTTTTTATAATTTAACAAGGATGTTTAATTAAAATGTTGAGGTAAGAGAGGAAAGAAAGAAATCAGCACTTAATTTTAAATATACACACATACACATTCATCAACCATTTCTTTACATTAAAAATATCAAACATAACATTAAAATTTTTACCTAAAAATTGTGCCTTCTGAAAAGGGATATATTATTTTTCCCAAATAATACACATAATAATTTCTTCTATCTTTCAAATAATGTACTGTGAATACATATAAAAACTTCTTCACCCTGTTGCATTTATTGGCTTAAAGGAAATCATTTTTTCCACTTTCCTTTTAATCATTTATTTTGAAAAGCTTATGAATTTATTCAAATAAAACTTTCTTCTGTTTGCTCATCCTCTGAGAGAAATAGAAATGTATTTATTGCCCAACTGCATAATGCTTTAATTGAATATCAAGCTTTAAAAGAATTTTTAAGTAGTTTCTAAAAGCAAAGTCATATTTGCTTCATTTTAGAAAAAAAGTTTTGTTTTCAAAAACTATACAAACTACCCTCAGTAAATTTAAAATGTTTTTAAAAAATTTTTAAGGGAAAAATATTAAAAAGTGATAAGATCTTTTACCTCAAAAATAAGAAGTAGGTGTTTATATATAAAAATCAGCAAAGGGCTTCTTAAAATACTGTTCTTTCTTAATGTTTAAGACTAGCATTGCATACACTGGTCCCACATATTTGTCAGTTTTTGGAGGGTTTACTCTGAGACAATTCCATATTGATTTCTGAAGAATGTGATAATAAAAGTAAAATCAGATAATATATATCACCATGAATACTTACAATTTTGTAATAAAACTTTTAATAAAATACATGGAATATATTTAACATCAAGAAAAATGTTTCAAACTTAATATACAAAATATAAGCCAATCATTCTATCAATTAAGCAATGACACCACTGGAAGGAAAGTCAAGAAAATATTCATATTCCACTTTCATGAAAAGCAATTATACTTTAGTTACCAAGATATATTAACTTGAGAAAACAGTAAATATTTGAAATATACCTAAAATGAAAACACAATGAAAAATATTCTAATAGCAACTCATCACTAGATATATTTATAGATTTTATTTATAATAACTACAATGTTAACAAACTAGTAGGAAGTAATTTTAATCAAGTATTTTAAAGTTTACCATGCTGTTATTAACATAATTTTTGGATTTTGCTGCATATAATTTTCTCTGAAATTTGTTATCAAAGTATGGCACTTATGAGTTTATTCATAAACTCAGAATTTACTGTAATAATACTGTATTCTAGTTGGCTTATGGATTTACTTCATCACCTACCACAGAACTTTTAAGTTTTCAAAGATACATTCTTAAGTAAAACTTAGAGGTCTTTCTGAATTTAAAAATGATATATAGTTGGTTGGTTAAAACTTTACAATAGTAATTTTGTTATTAAATATTATCCATGAATATGCAGAATGTCTCCAAATTTTGAAAAGAACAGAACAATGATAACAATAATAAAGTTATGAATATGAAAGGAAATAACCTATTAAATTAATTATGAGTTATTTAATTTTTTTCCTTCTATATAGTAAATTTCCTCCTGCTTACTAGGTATTATGATGTAGTACAGTATTCTCCTTAGCATTTTCATGGGTGACAAATTCAATTAAACATATTCATTACTCTAATGTTCTACCTGGCAGTTTAGTCAGTATGAAAAATTAAAAATATATAAATAAAATGCTACGTGACCTCTGTATTGATTGGGCTAAAATGGTTTTAGCCTGGGTGTGGATGATGGGGCAGCTGGGAGGGGCAAGAGGGGAGCACACAAACACATACACTCTTATGTTTTCTCTTCCAATTACTGAGGGAGATGATAAAACCACAGCAAATGATGTATCAGCTCATTTTATCTTATCGCTTTGGGGCTAGGTGACAATGAAGTTCATATTTCACAGGCTCCCATTGAAGATTGTGAAAATTACTTGCCCTCATGACCTGAAATTTCACTAGAAGACAGAAATTTCTCTTCTGCAAAGTAATGCAATTTTTCAGATGTCAACCTTTAGCCCAGCTTTAAAAATTAATTTCATTTATATTAACCAATGATATTGATATTTTCACAGCACACTCTGATACATGAAGCACTGACTGGCAAATTGATGTTGCTTTAGATGGGTAAAACTATTTTATTTTAAGCTGCTACGGCAGACAGATTTATGGCAAACTGAAATTCCCATTTCATAATTTAATATTTGTGCTGGAGTATTGCACCTTTAAGCCCCTGGCCTGTAAATAATTCAGACTATTTAGTTGGTTCTGTTTTATTTTCAATATTCTTCAGCTTCAAAATAATTTGCATTCTAAATGATGTATCATAAAAGCGATCTCTTACTTAACATTTAACATATATCTTAATGAGTCAAAAGCAAATGTGGTAATGCAGAAATATAAAAAGAAGGTATTTATTTTTTAATTAATTAATTATTTTTTTAATAAACATATAATGTATTATTAGCACCAGGAGTACAGGTCTGTGAATCGCCAGGTTTACACACTTCACAGCACTCATCAACTAAATTTTAATTTAGTTTTTTAATTTAACTACATCTGCATCTGATTATTTTTAAAAGAATCCAAAATATATCACAAAAGAATATTAAGGAACATGAATGTACCTTACTTTATTTTTCACAGCAGCATGTGAAATAAAGGTATTACATTTTCAGAAAAAGAATAAACTTAAATAACTATCTGAATTAAGAATAGAGGTATTTGGGCTCGAAGATACCTACCTTTTAAATACAAACATAATAAAAACAAAACCACAATGTCAATTTTATCATGAATAAGGTGTTAAAGTGCTCCATCTGATTTTATTATGAGATAGAGAAATGACCTTGCATTATATACAAAAAAGAAAGTCTTCAATATTTTGGATTAGTAAAAGAGTTACTAATAGATAGTCTGGAATAGCAAGTTTATTACCTTTCTCCAGTACAGGTTTTTTTTTTTTTTTTAAAGATTTTATTTATTTACTTGACAGACAGAGATCACAAGTCGGCAGAGAGGCAGGCAGAGAGAGAGAAGAGGAAGCAGACTCCTTGCTGAGCAGAGAGCCTGATGCGGGGCTCGATCCCAGGACCCTGAGATCATGACCTGAGCAGAAGGCAGAGGCTTTAACCCACTGAGCCACCCAGGCGCCCCTCTCCAGTACAGTTTTGTCTAATTCAAATGATTCCTTGAAAAGACAATCATTAGCACCAATACCTTTTCTTTTTTTTTTTTTTAAGACTTTATTACATATTTGAAAGCAAGGGCGCACGTGAGCAAGTGCAGATTCCCCACTAAATAGCCCAATGCCAGGCTTGATCCCAGGACTCAGATCATGACCAGAGCCCAAGGCAAACAATTAACTGACTGAGCCACCCAGACGCCCCATGACCAATACCTTTTCATTTTATTAATAAGGTAAGTTAAACATAAGTATGCATAAATTTATGCATTAATCTATACTCTCAAAATCAGAAAAAGGCAAAAAAGACATTTCTTTCATTCAGCTATTTTCTCTCTAAAATGATTCTTAACACCACTCTGGCCAACTTTCCACCCTCAAAATCACTTTTGCATTTTTTATGCTAACAATATGCAACTTGTTTTTTACTCAAAACTGCTTATATTTAATTTTTCTGTACATCAATGATATGGGGAAAATAGTAATAAAATTATAATTAACGATTTTTCCATTTTGACTGGAAAAAATCCTAGCAACATCTCAAAAACTTGTGAGAATAACATGCTTGTCACTGAACTCAAGCTATAAAGTATTTTTTCCTATTATTCCACATATTGACTCTCTAAAGTCAGGAGCTTTCTGTGCCTTAATAAAAAGTTTAATTTCAATCAGCACTAATAAAAAAGTACCTAATTTTAAATATACTGGAATGTTGTATAATAAATAGTTTTAAGACAACCAAAAGACAAAAACTATTTTTCTTCTCAGTGCCAATTCTTACTTTATGAACTCAAACACAATCTGAAACTGGTATCAAAAGCTCCCCCTAGATTTGTGAATTAAACCTCCAAGTTGGAAGTACCATCAGCCAGCCTGTGGCTATCTTTGTAGCAGGTACAATGTGATTTAGCCATTAAAAGTTTCTCTGGTGAATAAGCTATTTAAATTAATTAAAGGGAAAACCTTTGCTTATCTTCAAGAAACTTGCTTTTGTTCTTCAAAGAGCAAAGAACAGAGATAAAATGCAAAATGAAAAAGAAAAAGTTACAAAGAACTCCATGCCAACAGCTTCAGACTCCCAGGACACTTTTTTTCCTAATAAAAGGAAGATACTTTTCCACATTATTATACATATACTTTTATTTTTATTTTTATTTTTTGCTTTCTCCCTAAACTAATCACTCAGTTTGTTTAGCTGGAGTCAGTTATAAACAAGTAGTACAGGTTTCTATTTATTCCACAATAGAGCATAAAACTAAATATCGTGCTTGTATTTAACTTTGGATGTAGTCTTCCAAAAAGCAATTTTCTTGAAGAACCTTTTGTATTACACAGAACTTTATAAAAACAATTTAAATGAGATTTGGTTAACCTGATTCCACTGTGTAACTCCATAACATTGCATAACCTCCCCAGACTGGAGTTCTTACTTGACAGTTCTTTGAGGTTAGGCCACTGGTCTTAGTCATCTTTCTGTTCTATTCATAACACCTACCACAGTGCCAGAACACAGAAGAAGACAAGTGACTGGTGAATACAGGGCCAGCCCAACCTTGCAAACTGTATATATAAGATTCTAGGACACATGACCACAAATATTGGAAACCAGAAAGGGGTAGAAAAATGAGATTCAAAAATATAACAAAGCATTTTCAAAAAATCAAATTCAAGGGTCAGAGTACTTTAACTTCCAACCAAGATAAAGTAAGACTGGATTTACCCTTATACACAAATAATATTTAAAACAGATGGATGGAAAAAATTATTTTCAAGACTGTGAACATGAAGAATGAAAGACAACGATCCCTGAGAGACAAGAAAAAATGTGGTGACACAAACTATTACCTCAGCTCACTGCCTCAAGAAATCTGAATGCTCCAGGGCAGCAGGAGTACCCCCGAGTGGAACACTGAGGTCTCCTGAGGTACAGACTACAGCGTGGAGAACAGTGAGAGCAAGGCCGCTAGGTTCATAGGGCACAGCAGAAGAATGGAGAGTGATGAAAAGTAACTGAGCTTCTGTGTGATCCATAGTCTTTAGCTGAGTCCTCATCAACCATGTGTTTAAAAAAAACAACCTGAAGCCAGTAAAAGAATTATCCCTCCAAATTACAAGGAACAATACCCAGAGCTCAAATGTCAAAGCAAAAAAAAAAAAAAAAAAAAAACCAACAAACTCATAATTCATGGAGCACTGGGTAAAGTACTTAGAAGGGTTTTGCCTCTGTAGTGGGGAATAATTAGCCTGAAACTAAATGTTGCTCTGGTCCTACCTAACAAACTTTTTTTGTTTTTAAGATGTTGTTTGTTTATTTATTTATTTATTTGAGAGAGAGAGAGAGAGAGAGAGAGAGCGCGCACACGTGCACACGCACAAGCAGGGGAATGGGACAGAAAGACAGCGAGGGAATCTCAAGCAGAATCCATGCTGAGCACAGAGCTTGATCTCCAAAACCTGAGATCAAGAACTGAGCCAAAACCAAGAGTTGGATGCTTAACCCACTGAGCCACCCAGGCGCCCCCTACCTAACAAACTTAAAAAGCAGGATCCCTATGGATCAAACTATTTCTAAGTAACTTAACTCTATCACAAAACAATGTATTAAAATATTTATAGACTAGAACACAACAGGGTAAAATTTACCACAGCTGGTATTTAATTCAAAATTACCAGACGTACAAAAAAAATCAGGAAAATACGACCCATAATGAAGAAATTAAACAGAACTGACCCAGAAATGACCCAGATGACAGACGTATTAGAAAAGGACATCAAATCAGACAAAATAGATTTTAGAACAAAAAATATTACTAGGGATAGATAACAGATCTATATGCTCATTTCACTGATATGATATGAAATGATCTGATAACAGATCATTTCACTGAGAGGCCATAACCATTCCAAATGTTTAGGAACTGAATAACAGTGATTTAAAATACATGAAGCAAAAACCAAGAACTAAACTGAGAAAAATATAAACCCACAATTATAAACAGACTTCAACATTCCTCAACAACTGATAAACAAGGAGATGGAAAACCAAAAGACATGAAAAAGATTGACTATGACCTAAGACATTTATAAAACATTCCATTCAAACACAACAAAATATAAATTTACACAAATAGCATATTTGGGGTCAAAAGACCAAGCTCCAATAAATTTAGCAGATTCATATCATATTAAGTATATTCTCTGACAACAATGGAATTAAATTAGAAATCAACAGCATATATCTGAAGAATTCCCAAGATTTGAGAGACTGTACTTCTGAATAATTCATGGGTCTAAGAAGCAACAAAAAAGAAATCAAAAACCATTTTGAACTGAATACAAATGAAAACACAGTATGTAAATAATTGTGAACTGAAGCTAAAGCAGTGTTTAGAGGGAAACCTTTAGCACAAAATACATATACTAATGGTTTAAAAAAAACAGTTCTCACATAAGTGATTCAGCTTCCATTTTAAAAAACTAGAAGAATAGCAAATTAAATGCAAAGTAAGCAAAAGATGTATAAAATCAAAGTGAAAAATCAATGAAGTAGCAAATAGAAAAATAAAAAGCCCAATGAAACAAAAAATTTCTTCTTTGAAAAGAACAATATATTTTACAAACCTCTGACCTGACTAATCAGGCAAAAGAGAAAAGACACGAATTACCAATAAGAGGAATGATATCAATGAATGATCAATATCAGGAGAGAGGAAACATCACTACAGATTTATGTAGACACTAAAAGAATAATAAGGGAATATTATATACAACATATTACCACAAAATTGAACAATTTTTTTTATCAATGGACAAATTCCTTGAAAGACACAAACTACCAAAGCCCCCTCAAGATATAACAGATAACATGAATAACACTATATCTATTAAAGAAATAGAACTCACAGTTCTATCTAATTTTCCCATAAAGCAAATGCTAGGTCCAGACAGTTCCACTGGTGAATTCCACCAAATATATAAGAAAAGAGAGAGTACCAATTCTACAAAACTCTTCTAGAATATTAAAGAGAAGGGAATAATTGCCAACTCGTTCCATTAGGCCAGCATTACCCATTTATTAAAATCAGACAAAAGCATTACAAGACAAGACAATTCAAGTGGCAATCTCCACTTAAATATTTATGTAACTTCTTTGTCTTGAGATTTGTGGATACTCTAGAAAATAAATGAATTAAATGTCATCTCCAGTTACCAAAAGCAGATTTTCCAGTCTTCCACTTTCACAAATTTTTCATGAATGCACCCACCTGTCACTTACATTTCTCAAAAATGTCTATACCAGGTTCCTTTGGTCCTACATTCCAACTTCACTTCCTTTGGATTTTAGTGCAGTTACTCAATTCTCACCTTCTCATTTTATACCAAGTGATTTCATCTATAACCACTGTTTCTAATACCAAACTATTCAAGGGTGCAAGAATCTAGTGATGAGATGTTAGAGACATTAGATTACCTCCACTTGGAGAGGTCAGTTTTGACTTAAATATCCAGTCACTTACCATGATGTCTTCTAAATTTTCAAATTCAACATATATGCACTTATTTTGTTGTCTCAAGAGCTATCATTAGTCTACCGGAGAATACTTTGGTAAATGGAGTCACAAATATCATGTAAACCATAAAGAAACCTAAGTCATCCTAAACCCTAAACTCATTTCCTTTTGATTTCCCTACTGGCACCTAAACCCTGCTCTAGGTCATATGTACTGAAATCACCTTTAGAATAAGTCCTCATCATGTACAGATATTTTCATAGATATGTCTCATGTTCAAACCATATCACACAACATACACACTTAAATCATGCTATGCTCAATATGTCTTCCAATGTGCTGGTCTTCCAGTCTGGAAGGCAATCTCTCTTTTTTTTTTCTTTTGGATAATTTATTAATTACAAATTTAATTTAACACTTACAGGGTATTTCAAATTATGTATTTCTTATTGTGTGAGTTATACTATTTTACTTTTTTTTGAGAAATTGGTCATCTTTAAGTTGTCGAATTTATGGGTATAGAGCTGTTTGTAGCATTCCTTTATTATCTTTTTTGATGTCTATACAGTCTCTAGTGATAGTTCTCATTTCATTCTTAATGTTGATAATTTGTATTTCCTCATTTTTTTTCCTTTCCAGTTTTGCTAGGGGTTTGACTATTTTATTGACATTTCAAAGATACAGATTTTTCTTTCATTGATTTTATCTATTTTCTATTTTGAATTTTATTGATTTCTTCAATTATCTTTATTATTTCCTTCCTTCTAATCACTTTGGAATCATTTTGCTCTTTTTTTCCTAGGTCTTTGAGGTCTGAGCTTAGATTACTGACTTGAGGCTTTCCTCTTTTGTAATGTATATATTTAATGTTGTAAACTTCCCTTTCAACACTGCTACAGTTATGTCCACAAATTTTATCTTGTACTTTTTAAAATTCAAACTCACTAATTTTAATTTTCCTTGAAACTTCCTTTTTGACTCAAGAGTTATTTAGAAGTATATTATTTAGTTTCCAAATGTTTGGAAATTTTCCACCTAGATTTCTATTTTTTAACTTCCTACTTTGATGCCAATGTGCTCAAATAACACAATTTTTATAATTACGTCTTTTCAATTTGTTGAGGTTTAGTTTTTGGTGCAGGATATAGTTCTTGGTATTTATTCCACAGGCACTTTGAAAGGATTCTGAACCCAATTTCCAACATGTGGATGTGATACCAGTTGGGGATTCTACAAATTTTTTTAAATTTTTTTTTTTTATAAACATATAATGTAACCCCACCACCCTCTCCCAACACCCCTCCCCCCTACAGTTTGTTTTGACATTAAGAGTCTCTTTTGGTTTGTCTCCCTCCCGATCCCATCTTGTTTCATTTATTCTTTTCCTACCCCTTCAAACACCCCCCCCACTGCATCTCCACTTCCTCATATCAGGGAGATCATATGATAGTTGTCTTTCTCCCACTGACTTATTTCACTAAGCATGATACCCTCTAGTTCCATCCATGCCATCGCAAATGGCAAGATTTCATTTCTTTTGATGGCTGCATAGTATTCCATTGTGTATATATACCACTTCTTCTTTATTCATTCATCTGTTGATAGACCTCTAGGTTCTTTCCATAACTTGGCTATTGTGGACATTGCTGCTATAAACATCCGGGTGCACGTGCCTGGAAGGCAATCTCTTTTAATGAGCTTGGTAGAAGAGGTGGTGGTGGTGGCTGTATTAGAGTAACAGTAGGCAGTAATAGCAACAGCTATTACAAAATATAATTTAACTGGAGTCCACTATATGCCAGGATTATGTTAAGTGCTTTATTTCAATTAGTTACCAAAATGATACTATAAAATGTCATTTTATCCATTTTATATACGAGGAAACATACTTAACAGATATAACATGATGTAGCCAAAAACACATAACTAGTATGGGGGTAAGCCAAGTCTATTAGGCTTCTAAAATTGTACTCTAAGCTACTACATAATATTTCCTCCACGGTGAACTTCTCCTCTCATTCTAAAAGGTTAAGACAATGTTTCCTAACACCTCTGACTTTCCAAACAGATTCAACCATTCTCATTTTGTGCTATCACAGTTCTAGTACCAATTCCATTTATTTGTAAATGTCTCCCTGACTACACAGTAATATGTTTACATACCTAAAGACATACCTGGAATACTTGGTACATTACAAGAACTCAGTAAATGTATACTCAATGAATAAATGAGATCAACCATTTCAAATGAAAACTAATTCCTCATCTCTCACTCCTTGCTTCTACAATCATTCAAAACTGAGTAAGAGAGAGAGCTCTAGACATACTAAAGGAGCGAGCTTTGCATCTCAGCTCCTGGTAAGGTTATTTAGTGGGGCCATGATCAAGGTTAGTAAAATTTTTTTGTTCCCAGAGAGAGAGGTTAAAATGACCTCTCATAAGTACTAAAAACTGGGAATTTATCATTTGGTTTGCTTTAAAGGGAACTTACTTTAAGATCAAAAAAGTGGCGGCTTCCGTAGGAATTGGAAAAAAAAAAAAAAGCCTATGAAGTATCATTGCCCTGTGATAAATTACTAGCACCTAAAAGAAGTGTCTCCTAACATCTCAACCAAAAATATTCTGAATATATATGTAATATTAATTTGCTACATTATCTAAGAATATTAAATTCTGCTCTAGAAGACAAGAAAACAAATGGGATAGTTGAGAACCAAAAGAAATAACCACTGATAGTAAGATGGTAACATGTCATAGAGGTAAAAGTCAAAAGCTATGTTAAGTAGAGATAATGAGTAAAATAGCAGCTTCTGAGAGAATTCAAAAGGTGCTAAATATGGACAGTAATTTTAAAGTTAGAAATCTGTTAAGGCTTGTTAAAGATAGAATATACTGAAGTATAACAGAATTTTTAAAAAGGGGTTCTTTCAGATAAAGATGGAAAGACCAACTCATAAGATATAACCATGCCAACTTTGCTTTGGTTTGCTGATTTTTCTGTAGATCTTGAGAGTGAGGCAGTAATTAACCTTTTGTTCCAGACACTCTTTTCAAGATTGTATGGAGAACAAACAGCCTTGGAAGAGACAGTGTCTCACTTGGAGCACAAGGAAAGTTTGTTTACTGTCCAGTATAATAAAGATAATGATAAACCCTCTGGGGGCAAGGGACAAACTTTACTGACCATCATAAACATTTTGGGTTTCTAAACATTGAGGATGCTCAACTGGGATGTAAACTCACTGGGTGCACAGTATCTACCCAGGTTTTTTGTGTTAGCTAGCTCAGACTGCCACAACAAAGTATCAAAGACTGGTTGGCTTAAACCACAGTAACACATTTCTCACAGTTCTGAAAGCTAAGGAGTCCTAGGTCAAGGTGCTAGCATAGTTGGTTCCTGGTAGAGTTCCCTATCTGGCTTGCAGATGGTTGCCATTCACATTATCCTCACATGGATACAGAGAGGGGAAGGAGGTGAGGGCAGCAATCATTCTCCTCTTCATATAAAGCCAAACTTCTATTGGATTAGGGTGCTAATTTTATGAACTATCTCCTAAGGCCCACAGTCACAACTGGGATTGGGGTTTCAACATATGACTGGGGGGTGATGAAGGAAAGCATAATTCAGTCCATAACACTCACCCACATCACCTCATGAAACTGAGGGACAGATATTTAGGGCAATTCACTCATTTGGACACATACTCTGTTTGTTGTGTTAAAAGAAAATTCTTTGCCGCTGACCCAGGCATCCCATGTCTTCTACTAGCATCCATGAAATTTTCATAGAAAAGAATTGTTAGCTTGCAAGTATGGTAAAATTTCAGACCTCTCAAAGTTCTTGACATTCTGGATGACAACTAAGTTAGGCTTAAATTTGCCACCCATTGACCAATTTCAATATGCCAAACTGTCATACCCAATATGGTCTGATTTTGGTCCCTGTGGGTTTTATCAGCTCAAGAACTTCAGGCAAAAACATAACTATTCAGCAGGATAATTGGTTAGCCCTAACTGTGGCCAGATATACTTGTTATTGCATCTCTCCAATAAAGCAACTGTGTTTCACTGGCCTTTCCATCGTGATTCCCTTGTTCAATATTGGTACTCATAGTACTATCAACAGGGAAGGTTGATGAGGCAGAGAAAGAGACAAAACATGTAAACGTTGCATAAATAGGATTAAAGTACTCTGCCCACTTGCATTCTATCCTAAACTCATTAATTTACTCCATCTCAAGTTCCCTTTCTTTTTATTTTGTGTTTTAAGTTGACTTAATAAACCACATAAATCAAGAATCTTAATTTAATCTGTGAGTCATTCTGTTCTGTGATCTCTGGGATGATATCCTTGATAGTATGTATGGAAGTTACCACTGCAGCAAGGTAACTTCTCATAGAACAAGTACACAGCTGACTTTTACCTAATCTTAAATTACAACTTGGAAAAATTATTCTAGACCACAGGGAAAAAACAGTAGTCTCCATAATTCATCAAATCAGAATAATCTTAATCCTGAAAACATAGCAAAAGAGAGACTATAAAAAAGGAAAAAGGAAGAGCAACTTCATTTCTAAATATAGATATAAAACATAAATAATCCAGAAGTAAATAAAATCCAGCAACATATTGTAAAAATAATATTACCAAGGATGGTACTTTCCTGGATTCCAAGAGCAGTTCAATTCAGAAAATCTATAATATTATACTGACAAAATCAACAAATTAAAAGGGAAACATTATATAATAATTTAATAGATGCTGAAAAGGCATTTGATCAAATTCAGGAAGCATTCATAAAAAAAGAATTCTAACAAAATAGAAATGGAAAAAAATTACATATAATAAAGGATTTTATCAGAACCCAACAACAAATATTAGCTATGTGAGCTGGGGACAAACATGTAAACTCTAGACTCAACAACAGTATCCATCTAATATACTTGTTTTGAAAAATAATTAATGTATAGTTAATAAAACAGTGCCTTGCCCATAAATATTTGTTAGCAATTATCATCAAATTACAAAATTTATAAAAACTAAAATGCAATAAAATCTAAACACTGGTATAAACACTGAAAGGAAGAGATAAAAACTGTTAATATATCAAAAGCACTCTAATTAAATTAGACAAATATTAAATAAATATGGAAATGTTAATATCTATTCTTTGTTTTTGTGACTGGCACTTTGGTATAGAAACTATAAAAAATAGTGCATTCATAATAGCAAGAAAAACTTAAACACTTACAAATAATTTTAACAAGAAAGGCAGAGAGGAATAGTAAGACAAAATATATAAAGTATTAAAGAAGTAAGAAGTACAATTTAAAACCAAAAAGAATGCTTTTGATAGGAAGCTTTAACAGTAAAATGTAAATTTACCAAAAACTAATATATAAGTTCAACGTTTTGCCATCAGAATAGCAATGGAGCTTTTTTTGAAGACTAGTGATTTAAAGTTTATATAACAGTATACTATAATTAGAAAACAGCAAATAAAAGAATGAGAACAGACTAGTAAAAGGAAGTACACTATCTTAAACATTATGCAGATGCAATAAAGACTTAAATAAATATATTTTAAGAACATTAGACTAAGTCTGGTATTTCCTACTTATTTTTAAAGATTTTATTTATTGTTTATTTGACAGACAGAGATTACAAGTAGGCAGAGAGAGAGGAAGGGAAGCAGGCTCACTGCCGAGCAGAGAGCCTGATGTGGGCCTCTATCCCAGGGGCCTGAGATCACGACCTGAGCCGAAGGCAGAGGCTTTAACCCCCTGAGCCACCCAGGTACCCCTTTTTTTTAAGTGTCAGTTGTGACAAACAAAGCTGACAACACAGCTTAATGTGGTGTGATGAACTAGTGAGTAAATCACTTAGATTGGATACTGAGTTGCCATATACTCAGCTCTCAGTTGTTCTTCCTATGACTGCATGTATTATCTAGAGGTCAAGATAACTAGAAATCAGAATTTATTAATTTAAAATCAATTTGCTTAACATATAATGTATTATTAGTTTCACAGGTAGAATTTAGTGATAGATCAGTTGCATATAACACCCCGTGCTCATTACATCAAGTACCCTCCTTAATGTCATCACCCAGTTATCCATCTTTCCCACCTTCCCTTCAGGTACCCTCAGTTTGTTTCCTACAGTTAAAGAGTCTCTTATGGTTTGTCTCCTTCTCTGATTTCATCTTTATTTTTCCTTCATTTCCCCTATGCTCATCTCTTTTGTTTCTTAAGTTCCACATATGAATGAAATCATCTGATGTTTGTCTTTCTCTGACTGACTTATTTCTCTCAGCATAATGCCATCTAAGTTCCATCCATGTTGTTGCAAATGGCAAGATTTCGTCCTTTTTGATGGCTGAGTAATAGTCTCGTGTGTGTGTGTGTGTGTGTGTGTGTGTGTGTGTACATACCACATCTTCTTTCTCCATTCATCTGTCAGTGGACATCTGGACTCTCCTATTTTAGTTATTGTGAACATTGCTGCTATAAGCACCGGGTTGCATGTGGCCTTCGAATCACTGTTTGTATCCTTTGCATAGATACCTAGTAGTGCAATTGCTGGGCCAGAGGGTAGCTCTATTTTTAACCCTTTGAGGAACCTCCATACTGCTTCCCAGAGTGACTGTATCAGCTTGCATTCCCACCAACAATGTAGGAGGGTTCTCCTTTCTCCACATCCTCACCAACATCTGTTGTTTCCTGAGTTGTTGATTTAACCCATTCTAACTGGTGTGAGGTGGTAGCTCACTGTGGTTTTGTGAATATCAGGATTTAGAAGACATATTTAGGGGAAGTGAGTATGAGGTGAATAGAAAAAGTGAAGAGGATTAAGAGGTACAAACTTCCAGTTATAAAATAAACATGTCACAAGAATGAAAAGTACCACAGGGCATATAGTCAATAATATTGTAACAACCTTATATGACAGATGGTAACTACATGTATCATGGTGAGCAATGTAATATAAAGAATTGGTGAATCACTATGTTGTACACCTGAAAAATAATATAACATTACACATCAACTATACTTCAATAAAAAATAAAATATTTACAACTATACCTTTTTACAATATAAAGCTAACTCATAACAAAAGATATGATTAATAAATTCAAGTGGCAAAAGATAGATTCAGAAAAACTATTTTATGATAGACAAAGGGTTTCTATAATATACAGTGAACATTTATAAATTCACAAGAAAACAATAAAGAAAATAAACAGAAAATGTAAAAATAATTTAAAACAGAATTTCACAGCATGGATTCCAATGTCCAAATATTCAAATTTTTAAAACATTCAAATTTATTAATACTAATGAAAAACTCAATGAAAGAAGAATGAGATATTTTATACCCAAGAGATTAGCAGAAATTTAAAAGAGCTATAACATATTTTATTGAGAAGAATGCAGAGAACAGTTGCTGGTGAAAACATGAAATCTAAAATCCTTTGGAAAGTAACCTCACATCAATAATAAAGCAGCAGAAAGATAAATTAAGAAAATAATCCCATTTACTATTGCACCAAAAATAGTAAGATACCTAGGAATAAGCTTAATCAAAGAAGTAAAGACCTATACTCTGAAAAATATAAAACACTGATGAAAGAAATTAAAGAGGACACTAAGAAATAGAAAAACATTCCATGCTTACGGATTGGAAGGACAAATATTATCAAAATGTCTATATTACCCAAAGCAATTTACCCATTTAATGCAATCCCTATTAAAATGCCAACAGCATTTTTCACAGAGCTAGAAGAAATGATCCTAAAATTTTTATGAAACTACAAAACAGCCTCAATAGCCAAAGCAACCTTGAAAAACAAAAACAGAGCTGGAGGCATCACAATTTCAGACTTTAAGTTATATTATGAAGCTACAGTAATCAAAACAGTATGGTACCAGCACAGAAAAACAAAACAAAAAAACAACAACAAAACAGACACACAGACCAATGGAACAGAACAGAAAACACAGGAATAAACCCACAATTATATGATCAATTCATTTTTGACAAAGCAGGAAAGAATATCCAATTGGAAAAAATCTCTTCAACAAACTATGTTGGGAAAACTGGACAGCAACATATGAGAGAAGATCTAGACCACTTTCTTATACCATACACAAAATTAATTTAAAATGAATTAAAGACTTAAACATGAGACCTGAAACCTTAAAAATGAAGAGAACACAGGCAATAATGTTTCTAACACTGGTTGTAGCAACTTTTTTCTGGGTAAGTCCCCCAGTGCAAGAGAAACAAAAGCAAAAATAAACTATCGGGATTAAATTAAAATAAACAGCTTCTGCACAGCAAAGGAAACAATCAACAAAAAAGGCAACCAGGGACGCCTGGGTGGCTCAGTTGGTTGGGTGGCTGCCTTCGGCTCAGGTCATGATCCCAGCGTCCTGGGATCGAGTCCTGCATCGGGCTCCTTGCTCCGCAGGGAGCCTACTTCTCCCTCTGCCTCTGCCTGCCACTCTGTCTGCCTGTGCTCACTCTCTCTGACAAATAAATAAATAAAATCTTTTAAAAAAAAAGGTAACCAATCGAATAGCAGAAGATATTGGCAAATGATATATTTAATGAGTAGTTAGTATCCAAAATATACAAAAAACATATAAACCTCAACACTCCCAAAACAAATAATCGATTTAAAAAATGGGCAGAAGACATGAACAGATATTTCTCCAATGAAGACATACAGGTGGCCAAGAACACATGAAAAGATGCTCAACATCACTGACCATCAGGGAAATGCAAATCAAAACTACAATGAGCTATCACTTCTCATCTGCCAGAATGGCTAAAATAAAAAACACAAGAAACAACAGGTATTGGCAGGCATGTGGAGAAAAGAAACCTTCATGCACTGTTGGTCAAACTGGTACAGCCACTGTGGAAAGCAATATGGAGGCTCCTCAAAAATTTAAACAAAGAACTACTCTATGATTCAAAAATCACACTAGTACTTACCCAAAGAATACAAAAACACTAATTAAAAGGGATACATGCACCCCATGTTTATAGCAGCATTATTCACAACAGTCAAATAATGGAAGCAGCCCAAGTGTCCAATGACTGATGAATGGGTAAATAAGATATGATATATATGCCCAATGGAATATTATTCAGCCATAAAAATAATTAAATCTTGTCAATTTGCGGCAACATAGATGGAGCTAGAGAGTATAATGCTAAATGAAATGCCAGTCAGAAAAAGACGAATACCATGATTCCACTCATATGCAGATTTTAAGAAAGAAAACACAAGCAAAGGGAGGAAAAAGAGAATACACAATAATGTTGCAATAAAGATAGCACACACCTTTTAAAATTACTGTTTCCGTTTTTGTCTTTGTTTTTTACATCATGGGGGTGGGTAACTACCCATTAGAATTACTGGATCATCTGGAAGTTCTATTTTTAATTTTTCGAGGAACCTCCATACTGTTTTCCACAGTGGCTGCACCAGTTTGCATTCTCATCAACAGTGTATGAGGGTTCCTTTGCTCCACCTCTTTACCAATGCTTACTATTTCTCATCTTTTTGGTTTTAGTCATTCTGACTGGTGTAAGGAGATAATCTCATTGCAGTTTTGATTAACATTTCCCTGATGACTGGTGATGTTGAGCATCGTTCCATGTGTCTATTGGCTGCTAATGCATTTTTAAAAGATTTTTTTTTAAATTTATTTGACAGATTACAAGTAGGCAGAGAGGCAGGCAGAGAGAGAGGAAGGGAAGCAGGCTCCCTGCCTAGCAGAGAGCCCGATGCAGGCCGATCCCAGGACCCTGGGATCATGACCTGAGCCTAAGGCAGAGGGTTTAACCCACTGAACCACCCAGGTGTCCCTGCTAATGCATTTTTATGGTGATATAAAAGTAGGCCTTTCCTAGACTACATTTTTTTGGGTTTACTATACTTTATGCATAATTTATATAAAAAATAGCAACCTTTCAATGAAAACAGACTATTTCCTTAGAATACAATGTTCAGCTTTCAAAGACTCCCACATACAATAACTAATACAAGAGAAAATCCTTTGAGGTTAAAATCCTTTACTATTTCTTTACTTAAAATTTTGTTAAGGTCAAAATACACAAATAGATATATGTAGCTTGATTAATTTTAATAAATTCATACATCTATATTTTTCTCATCCTTATATATAACATTTTCATCATCTCAGAATGATTCCTTACACCCCTTCACAGTCAACATAGCCCCAGCATTCCAATCACTGTTAGGATTTTTTTAACCATTGATTAGTGTTACTTATTTTAGAGCATCTCATACATGGAACCATACTATACTGTTTTCTTTCTGGCTTCTTTTATTCACCATGATGTTTTTGAGGTTCACCTATGTTGTCTACGTATCAATGATTCTTTCCTTTTTGTTGCTGAGGAGTATTCCATTGTATCAATATAATACATTCAGTGTATCTACTCTTCTGTTAACCTTCATTTAGTTTGATAAGGATAATGATATTAACATTTGTATGGCAGCCTTTTTGTGTACTTTTACCTTCATTTCTCTTAGATAAATATCTAGGATTGACATTACAGTTTCTTAGGTTAGGTGTTATGTTTAACTTGAGAGAAACTGCTAGAACAATTTTCAAAGTGGCTACAACTATTTACACTTCCATTTGCAATGGATATTTGGTTTTGTCAGTCATTAATTTAGCCATTCCAGTATACAGTGTGATCTTCCAACTGATCTTCCAACATGACAAATGATGTAGAACACTTTGTCAGGTGCTTATTGACAATTCATATGCACTCCTTTAAGTCCCTAATCAAATCTTTTTCCCATTTGTTTTAAGGTATTTTTATTATTTGCTAATATTCAGTAGGAACAAGTTCTTTGTGAGATAAATGTACTGAGAGTATTTTCTTGCAGCTAATGCTTGCTTATTCATTTAGTTAATATATTTATCATGAGTAGATTTAATTTTGTTGAATTCTAATTGTTGTTCATCAATGGTAAATAATTTCTGGGTCTTAAAAGATAAATATTTTACAAATATATTTTAAAGTCAGTTTGTTAATTTCTTCAAAAATACCTACTGGGATTCTGAATGGAATTGGCTTAAATATAATTTGACAAGAATTGACATTTTCACAATACTGAGTCTTTTAATACATGAACTCATCATATCTCTCCATTTCTTAAGGTTTTCTTTATCTTATCAATATTTTGTACTTTAGATTTCAGCAGGTCTTACATACTCTTCATTAGTTTTCCCTAAGTATTTCATGTTTTTTCATGCTGTCAATGGTATTTTTATTTGCTTTTTTTTTAAGAGAGGGAGAGGAGGAAGGAGCAGAGGGAGAGGGAACATTAATCCCACAGTCCAGAGATCATGACCTGCGCTAAAATCAAGAGTCAGATGCTAAACTGACTGAGCCACCCAGCTGCCCATCAATGGTATTTTTAAATTTCCATTTTTAAATTATTCATTTTTCTTATACAGAAAAACAATGGATCATTTTCTTTGATTTTGTATCATGGGACATTACTAAAATCAATTCTTTTTTGAAGTATTTTGTAGATTTCGTAAAATTTTCTCCAGATACAATAAAACTGTTTGCAAATATTGTTTTATTTTTTCTTTCCAATTCATACGACATTTATTTCTTTTTCTTGCATTATTGCAATAACTAGGAATCTAGTGTTGGGTAAAAGTGAGAAAAGGGATGTTATTGGCTTGGTCCCAGTTTTAAAGGGAAAGAATCGATTTTTACCATGAAGTACAATATAAGTGGTAGTTTTTCTACAGTATGTCCTTTTTTGGAGCAAGAAGTTTCTATTCCTCTTTTGCTGAGGTTGTGTTGTTGTTGTTGTTGTTTTTTATCATGATCAGGTATTGAATTTGTCAAAATTCTCCCCCACATCTATTGAGATCACATTATTTTTCTCCTTTATTAGTCTGAACTATAATGATGGGTTATTCAAGTGTTAAAAGAAACCTGTACTCCTGAGGCAAAACCCCATTTGGTCCTGACATATTATCCTTTTAAGTATTGCTGAATTTGTTATTATTTTGTTCAAGATTTTTTTCACCTATATTTATGAAGCATATTGGTCTGAAGTTTTAATAATTTTGTTTTAAGGGTTATGATAGCTTTATAAAATGAGTTAACATGTTCTCTACTTTTCTATTTTTCGAAAGGGTTTATGTAAAATTCATTATGTCTTCCTTATATGTTTGGTAGAATTCACCAGGAAAGTCATCTTGACCTGGGGTTTTCTTCGGAGGATAGCTTTTAATGTGTATTTTTTTTTAATATAGAGAAAGCTACTGGGGTTATTTATTTCTAACAGAATGAGCATTAGAAATTTCAGACTTTCTAGGAATTCAGTGGTTTTATCTAAATTGTCAACTTTATCCTTTCAATTGCTGTAAGATCTATAATAATCTCCCTTACTATGATTCCAGATTTGGTAATTCATATCTTTTCTTTTTTTCTTTATCAATCTGGTTGAATGTTTACCAATGTCACTGAATTTTACAAAGAATTAGCTTTTGGTTTCAAAATTCTTTCCTTATTGTTTTTTGTTTTCTTTTTCACTGATTTTCTTTGTATAAAATGTAAAAGTATAAAATGTATAGGATTTTTGACTAAGTGTTATATGAGTATTCCATTTTATCTCCTGTATTGGCTTATTTTATTTATAAATTATATATTTCTTTATATACATATAAATGCATATAAATTAAGGGATATATATTTATTTATTTGTATATTTAAATTTATATGTATTTATTTATATACATACAAGTGTATATAAAATGAAGCGATATATATTTATATATACAGACATATAAATATATATCGCTTCATTTTATATTTAGTGATTACTTTTATTTCTTCTAATAGTTTAATCTCAAATACTGATATATCTCCTTTATATATAATGTAATCCTTAAACAGTATAGGCCTTTTCTCCCTTCCCATCATTTGTACTATCTCCCCCCTTTTCTGTGAGCTATTGCCATTCCATTATAGCTATGGAGCTATAAACTCCACAATATATTATTGTTATACTTACTGTATAGAGTCAGTACATTCTAAAAATGAATTAAGAAATAAGGTAAAATGTCGTTTAAAAGTTTTTTTTTTTTTTAAGGGGTGTTTGGGTAGCTCAGTTGGTTAAGCATTAGACTCTTAATTTTGGCTCAGATCATGATTTCAGGGTCATGAAATTAAGCCCTACATCAGGCATGTTGCCAGCTTAAGATTCTTTCTCTCCCTTTCCCCACTGGCCCTCTCTCTAGAAAAAAAAATTAAAATTAAAAAAAAAAAGTTTAAAAAAATACTTAACCTACCCATTTTCCTCTGGTATTTTCATTATATGTATGTCAGAGCATCTGGCATTGTCTTACATCTGACCGATGTTGTTTGTTTTGTATGAGGTTTTTTTCTTTCTTTCTATGCTACCACTCAAATAGTTTCTATTGCCCTCTCTTGTGTTTTACTGGTCTTTTCTTTTGCATTGCCTAATACACTACTAAACTTAGTAAAGTTTTCAGTTAAAATACTGTATTTTTCATTTCTAAAACTTTGCCTCTTTTCATAGTTTCCGTTTTTACATTAAGATTTCACCTACGTTTCCTGTCTGTGTCGTGTTTTCCATTAAGACTTTGAACGTATTTATAACACCTTTCCACGTAAGTTTTTTATTTTCATTAGTTTATTTTTAACCATTACTTAAATTCTGAATTTTATTTGGATTTCACCAATTTTTCCTGTTAATGTCCTCTTTCTATTCCAAGATCTTAAAAACTCAAAAAACATTAAAAAAAAAAACCCAAAACAAAACGCATTGCATTTAGACTTCATGTCCCCTCAGTCTCCTCTGGTCTGTGGCAGTTTTTTAGTCTTCCTCTGTTTTTCATAAACTTAAAAATCTTGAAAAGTACTGGCCAGTAATTCTGTAAACTATTTCCAGTCTGGGTTTGCCTGTTGTTTTCCTTATAATTAGAATGGAGTTATCGGTTTTTGTTCAGGATACCATAAAGTACCCTTTTTGCACATCATATGAGGGAATTATAGGATATCTACATGACACCACTGGTAATAGTAACCTTCATCACTGGTTAAAGTAGCGTTTGCCAGACTTTTCCTTTGTAAAGTTATTATTATCCCCTTCTCTTACTCTATTCTTTGGAAGTATCACTAAGTTTAGTCTATCCTCAGAGGGAAGTGGGTAGAGTGAATTAAGTTCTATCTTCTAGAATGGGGAATATCTATGCCATACATATATACTAGATTTTAAAATTCCATTATTACCATCATTTCCTATACACTTGCTATTGAGTGATTTTTCTCCTAGACTCATGCTTTCCTCCTTTGTGGCAGGAATGTACACGGAGTGTACATACAAATCCTGGACTTTTTAAGGGGATAAGCCAAGATACACATGCATTAACACTGATTTCACTATGCTCTAATCAATGGAAAATAAGCCACACAAGTGAACAATTTAGGTCTTTTGTACATTTATCAATAATACAGACTTTGTTTCTTAAACTTAATATTGCATTAATTAAGGTTTGTAGGTATAGTTTTAGATGTACACTTCACTGAACAGAAAATGTAGGTAGAATTGGAGTAAAAAATGATGTTTAAGTTTGTACTTTAGCTAAAGGCAGAGAATTCCTTCAATCTACAAATGTGGTATATTTCAAAACAGAATCTATAAACTAGCAATCAATCTAATAAAAACAATATTATAAATATTTGTTTGACTCCTGGGCTAGAACAGAAAGTGCTATTTTGCCCCCCCCCAAAATGACTGCATCATATAAAAACCATGAATTCTAATCATCCAAAGCCAGAAGGCCTCTTTGCTTCTACCCATCTCAACCCCAAAACTTGACAGAAGCAATAATTTTTTTTTTCTTAAAGACTTTATTTATTTGTCAGAGAGAGTGAGCACAGACAGACAGAGTGGCAGGCAGAGGCAGAGAGAGAAGCAGCCTCCCTGCCGAGCAAGGAGCCTGATGCGGGACTCGATCCCAGGACGCTGGGATCATGACCTGAGCCGAAGGCAGCCGCTTAACCAACTGAGCCACCCAGGCATCCCAGAAGCAATCATTTTTATAGAATTTAATAATAATTCAAATTTTCTAAGAGTAGCCTATGCATATTTTGATAGTTGTTCACAAAGTCCAGGATCTCCTTAATACACTGTCCAACTACATAGGGTCAACTCTACTAAATTAAATATATTTTAAAATAGATTTAAAATCCGTATTACTGAAAACAACTCTTTTCTCTTAACGTTTCTATTTAACATATAAGCCATTAAATGAGCATTAGAAAGGACTGTTCATATTCTACATATTTGGAAAACCGAACAAAATATTAATTTACAATGTTCCTGGCCAGGAAATGACTTATTCTGGCTATTCTGGCTTTTTCTTTGCCCCATCTAAGAGAACACATTTAGTTTCATAGTTTTGCAGTTATGTTCTTTTTTTCATAGTCCCAAAGATTCATTACTTTGATGACCATTTATCAAAAACTCAAGTTCAATCTATAATACCCACTGAGATAGCAAATAATTCAGCCTCAGTGACCGCGTGTGTGAAAATGGGCTGTGTCCTAGATAAATGGCCTACCTGCCTCTGACATAGATTAGGTCATCATTCAAACTAACCACAGATCTCTACACGAAATAGAAGAAAATACAGGTTCACTTTAGCAAAGGTTTCTGTTTTAGTGTAGATTTTTCCTTTTGATAGTTACAATGTCATCAAAATATCACCGCAAAGGCCTGAAAAACCAAGATGTCGTAATATAATGATAAATATATTTCATAAGTTTTACAAACCACCTAGTTTTCAATATATATCCACATCTGACTTCTCTTTTACACTAGGTATCTTTTAACTCTCTGCTTTTCCAAACTGAATAAAAATATCTAAAGTTAGTATGCTAGGGTTGCAGAAAAGCCAAAATAAAAAATACATCTCTTTTCATGACCAAATAAGCTTCATTCTGTTCCTCTCAAAGTTCTGATCTTTTTTCTCTTCCCATTTATCTTGTCATAAGAAGAAAGAAGTAAACATTACTTAAAGAGAGAGGCCGGTTGACAACCTAGCTCCTCATATGGTAGAATAACCTAGGTAAATTCAATGAAGTCCAAGGGCTTACTCCATAATCTTACAGGTTGAGAAACAGAAACAAAACAAAGGGTCTTCTTTCAGGAATAGATTCCTATTAACCAAGTACACAGAGATCAAACTTTAAAAACAAAAACTTTTAAAAATCTAGAGAAAGCACAAGTACCCATGAGGGGATTAGACATAGAATACATTCTGTGAAATGTATTCTGCAGGAAAAAAATAAGAAGAGGAAAGAGGGCCGATTAAATTCAGAATGACAGTTTACTAATTTAAAATAAGGACTATAAATGGCTCTCTTCTGGTTAATCCCAACAGACTGACCATAAATTTTTATCTCCTCTCTTCCCCTATGGCAGACTTTAAAGGTTAGATCACTCTCCCCTTCCCCCTTGCTGTCTTCTGTAACAGGTTTCCCTTACTCTATAAATGCCCTCCCTTCTTAAGACAGAGACTGCCTGTAGTCTTAGTTAATGAGATATATAAGGAAACTGCAAAAGAGAACTGTAGGAAATGTATCATTTTCTCAATAAAGCAAATAATAGAAGATGTACTATTATGTCCTTTCTCCCTTCCCTTTTTTCCCTTCTTCTTAAAGTTTTCATTATGAAAATGTTCAGATACACACAAATATAGGCTAGCTGATATAATGAAATGTTTATATACCTATCATACAATTTCAAGAATTTTCCAATTTTGTTTCTTCTTTCTCCCATCTGACTTTTTTCTTTTGAAGTATTTTTCTTTCAGGATTGTTTTAAAGTAAATCATCATATCATGAAACTATAAATTCTTCAATATGTATCTCTAACAGATAAAGACATTTCTTTTTAATCAACACAAACATGATACCATTATCACATGTAACAAAAGTAGCAATTCCTTAAAATTACCCATATGTAAAAATCCTGATTGCCTCAAAAATATCTTTTTTTTTCTCCATTTAACTAGTCCCAAGCAATAATAAAAGCCCATGATATCTGGTTGACATGCTTTCAAGCTTTTAATCCATGACAACCACCCCCATACCATATTTTTAAGGGAAAGTTGGTTATTTATCTTACAAATTTTCCCATATTCTGTATTTGGCTAATTGTTTCTTCATGGTATCATTAATTTCCTCTATCCCCTATTCCTAGAATCACCCATTTCTCCAAAGTGAGATGTAAGTACCTCAGGAAATCTGCACAATGAGTTACAGGAAGTTTTGCATTTTTAATATAGAGGATTTTCCTTTTAGTAGAAAATGGTACTTAGAGACCATACCCTAGGAAACAGGAGCACCCACTACTTTTAGGTCAATTTTGGTAGAAAGAATTAGGAAATGTGTATTGATGTACCCAGGTCAATGAAGCAAAGTCATCAAAATATCAATAGTATCTTTCACAGAACTAAAACAAATCATCCCAAAGTTTATATAGAACCACAAAGCACCCTAAATAGCCAAAGCAATCTTGAGAGAAACAACAAAGACAGAGGTATCACAATCCCAGATTTCAAATTACACTACAAACCTATAAGTAATCAAAAAGAGCATGGTACTGAGGGGTATCTGGGTGGCTCAGTTAGTTGAGCTTCCAACTCCTGGTTTCAACTCAGGTCATGATTTCATGAGTTGTGGGATCGAGCCCCATATTCTGTTCCATACTCAGCAGGGGGTCTACTTGGGAGATTTTCTCCATCTGACCCACTCCCATACATATATGCTCTTCTTCTAAAATAAATAAATAAATCTTAAAAAAAAAAGAGCATGATGCTGGCACAAAAACAGACACATGGATGAATGAAACAGAACAGAGCACTCAGAAATAAACCCATGGCTATATAGTCAATTAATTTATGACAAAGGAGGCACGAATATACACTGGAGAAATGTCAGTCCCATCAATAAATAGTGATAATGCAAAAGAATGAAACTGGTGTTCAATTACTATGTTGTACACCTAAAACTAATGTAACATTGTGTGTCTAGTATACATCAATTAAAAAAGATTTCTTTTTAAAGAATGAAACTTAAATTATAGTTATTTAAGAATAATAGAAAAATATTTTTAATTTTTGTGTATAATTTTTTCAAGTGACCACTGCATAAATAATTTTAAGTTGTTTGGTAATCATTTTATAAACAGAGCTAATAGGTATTTCTTTTGGCCTAGGGTAGGGTTTTCAACATCATTATTACTGATATTTTAGAATAGATAATTCTTTATTGTGATTATTCTTGTGCATTTTAGTATGTTTAGCATTAATCCTAGCTGGTAGCACTCCTCCAGTTCTGATAATCAAAAATGACTCTATCAAATACATGCTGACATCAGCTTGAGTCATGATCTCAGGATCCTCAGATCAAGCTCAGTGCAGAGTCTGCTTGAGATTCTCTCTCTCCCTCTTCATCTGCCTCTCCCTCGACTCATGTTTGCTCACTCTCTCTCAAAAAAAAAAAAAGACAACTAAACATTTCTAAATTTCTTATAGGGGGTAAAATCATTTCCAGTTGAGAACAAGTGGCCTAAGAGTCACTTAAAAAAAAAAAAAAATTCGAGAACTGATATATTCTTCAGCAAGCAAAATAAAACATGAGTCAGTGCTAATCTTTCCAAATCAAAGTTATAATTACAGTTTCATTGATTTATATTTGAAACTTTTTTTCTTAAAGAATGTCAGTTCCTAATAATAATTAACATAATTACTTACTTGCCTTACCCTGGAAAATATATAGAATAGTTTCAAAAAGTTATATCAATATTACATCAAACAGTAAGCTTAAGAAATTCTTTCTAAATTTTATTCTTACTATATACCCAACCACGGATGTATAATCACAAAACTTTTAGTATTACCTGAAATAATTCTTATCTGTGTAGTTTTGACACAAAGTTAATATATAGCTAAGTTCATTTATTTGTAATTGTAATTGTTTTCCATGTTTATTCCTTTATTTTTTCTGCCTGTGACTCATCCTGCAGTCATGAGGAGACATGCATGGAAACCTAAGACAATGCATAAGAGCTAGAAAAGCAGAAAAAGCCTAGTAAATGAAGGCATGATTGAACAGCTGAACCATATCAGTAACTACCTTTAGGTAAGAAATACAATATTTATGTAAAATACTTTCAGCTGAGGTCTTGGTTACTTGTGGCCAAATGTCTTCATATCTGTTGAACAACCTTAACCTCAATTAAGTTATACAGAAAAAAAAAAAAAATTAAAAGGTACCAACCCAAAGATCAAAAAGAATATGTAAAGGAAAACTGCAATAAAGAAATTTCAGTAATATTTCAGAAGTCATAAATATACATACGAGTGACTGTTAATTTAACAAAAGGAATGAAGTCACAACTCAAGTAGTCACCAAAAGGACTATAATAAGTAGTCACGAATTCATTCTCCGGACTTCCCAAGATCCTCAGCCCTTAAACATACTAAGGAATACAGAAAAGAGTTTATAAAAGGAGGAAGACAGGTTAAAATTCTAGAGACTAGCTGAATCCCAAACTTCTCTCAGATGCTGAAGTTTCCATTAACTCTTTTTTCTCTGCTGTCTTCTCACCCATGGGAAACCCTAGATTCATTTGCTGAGAAATTAGGAACCCCAGCCACAGTAGCAAATAAGGATAGGTGAATGGTTGCAACAAAAGAAAAAAGAGAAAGTCAATATATTTCTCACTCCTTCCTATTCGTTAGATTACTAATAAGATCACTATGCATCCTTTACACTTCTACCCCAACATCTCCCATCATCAACACACATAATTCTCAGGTAAAAGAAGGATTCTTATTTAGAGAAAGTGAACATTCCCAAAGAAAAAGCATTCAGATGCTGATAGTTGACAGGGTCTGCCAATGCACAAGATGACTCACAGGATGCTAACACTTTAGAAAAAGCCCAAGAAATACACCTGTCTATACAGAGCTTCTAATTATGTTTGGAAAGGCTACATGCAACAGCCAAGCACCTCCTATAATTTGATGGAACCCTTCAACATAACAAAGCTCAAAACAAATGGGGGGGTGGCTGAGAAAGAAAAAGATAATTCAGAGAACAGAAAGAAACTAGAGAAAATAGTATGTGATAGAAAGTCTACAACCATAACAAAGAACTTTTTTTTTTTTAAGATTTTTTAAAATTTATTTATTAGAGAGAGCGAGCACAGGCAGACAGAGAGGCAGGCAGAGGCAGAGGGAGAAGCAGGCTCCCTGCTGAGCAAGGAGCCCGATGTGGGACTCGATCCCAGGACGCTGGGATCATGACCTGAGCCGAAGGCAGCCACTTAACCAACTGAGCCACCCAGGCGTCCCCAAAGAACTCTTTATAATTAAAAATTTAAGGAAAAAACCTGTCAGTGAAAAGATAAGTTGAGAAAAATCACATAGAAATAAATTTTAAAAAAGAAATACAGGAAAGAAAATACATAAATATTAAAAGATGAATCCAGAATATACAGTATTTCAGAAAATAGAGAAAACAGGGAAGGAAATAATCAATGAAAAAATTTCAAAACTGAAGGTCGCAAATCTCAAATGTAAAGTATCTACCCATTGTCTAAAATAATGAATGAAATAAGACCCATATTAAGGCAAAAAAATAAAAAAACTAAACTGGAGTTAAAGATTCTAAGACTATCCAAAAAGAAAAAGAAGTCATATTCAAAAGAATTATAATCAGAATAGGCAATACTTTTCAAGAGCAGCAATAGAATCTAGAAGGGTTAAGCAGATTTCAAAATTCTGAAGTGATATTATATTACAATTCTATACCCAACCAAACTATCAAATTAAACATGAAAACTAAAGATTGTTTCAGATATTAAGAAACTAAAAAAAATTATATCCTATGCACTTCTAAGGAAGTTTAAGTAGAGAGTAAGCATTAGCAAAACAAAGGAGTTGTAAGTCAAGGAAAAAGGAAAAATGGGATCTGGAAAACAGAGAATCCAATGTAGCATAATTCCTCAAAAGAGAACTAAGAGTTCTGCCAAAAAAGCAATCTGGGAGGCTTGGAGTAGAAAAATGGAAGACAAGTAAAATGTGCTGGAAATGGCTTATTTATTCTTAGTATCATCCCTGCTCTACTAAGGTCTATTGCTATATATTAGGAACTGAAAACTTACAAGCTGTACTTCGTACATCCCTTGCCAGCAGATTATAGTTTAGAGCGCCCAGTGAAAGCATTTGTACAAGCTTTAGATGGCAGAAGAAAATAAGAAGCGATTATTCTCCAGAGCATTCAAAGGCAGAAGCAGTGGCTTTCAGGTGCCGAAAACAATTCACGTTAGTAGTTGTGATTCCCTGCAATTCCTGTACTTCCACATTCTTGAAAACCAGCAATGGTTTTCCACTGGTTGTGTAGGCTCCTAATTCCATGTATTAAACTCCTTTCTTCTGAGTTAGAAAAAATACTTTAATTTCCTAACCTAAACCTGACTGATTCAGGGATTCCCTTAAAAAAATAGAAATTATTGTTGATATAGTCATTATATTATACACAGTGACTTCTGATTTTATTAAGAATGTAATACACCTATATTTAGAGAAGAAGGATGACTGAGGAGATCGTTTGTGAGGAAAATGATGAAGCAGCAGCTCATGGTCATTTTCCATAAAAAAGAAGTCTATATATAAAGTTTAAAGTTGATAAACTTTAAAATAGTAGTAGCATAAGTCCATTAACTTTTAAAGGCAATATGGTTACTTTAGAGGAGTGGGTCAAGGCGTGGGACAGATTGATTCCAGGTAACAAAGAGACTGTAAGCAACATTCGATTTCTTAGGTCAGGAAATTTTTTTACTTTCTTAAAAATAAAAGGGTTAGAAAAACAACAACAATGAAAATCAGAACAGAACAATGTTTTAAAACAAATGTACAGTTGCTAAATAACTAGGATCTTCAGTCCTTTGAGTAAGACATTATTCCTTCTATATCTATTTATATGAGAGGCCAAGTTACAATTGGATTTTTCTTGGGGGAGGGAGCACATGTGGAATCAAATATGGCAGCAGAGCAAAATAATTAAAGTGTTAATCGCCTTAACTTATGGCAACTTGACACATCCATCTCTACAATGGGACCATACATATCACCAAGATTTAAAGAATATGGAAACTGTTTTTCCTACAGAAATTATATTGCCATATATAAAAATATCATATATTATACCTACAATATGATAGGTAGTTCCAACGACTCCTTCTGTAATTACTCTGTTTGTGCTTCCAGATTTGAGCAGTTCCCCCAGGTGATTGGTTTATTGGCATAAGTAGGTTGTATGCTTACAGAAGCGGGATGTAGACTTCAGACTAGCTGATCTGGAAGGCACTCTATCTTTATAGTGAGTGCATGTTTCTTCTCTAATCTATTTTGTACTGATCTAAAAGTTAAAGTTCATTGATTCCAAGTTTTTGTTTTGTTTTGGTAAGATTGATGACAAGAATGGAGATGTCACTGAGCACCCATTAAAGCAAACATTAATTATAAGCTTATATATCAAGGAAAAATTCTGCTTAAGACAAGGTAGACTGTTACAATCAATACATTCTTTCCCCTACTTTTTATTATGAGAATTTTTAAACATACGTCTGAAATAGAGAAAAAAGTGTTAAAGTTCCCATGTATCGATCACCTAGATTCAATAATTACCAGTTTTGTCAACATTGGTTTTTCTATTCCTAACTACACTTTTCTTTCTAGAATATTTTAAAAAACTAATGCCAGATGGGTCATTTCACAATTCTTACATTAAAAAATGCAGAACAAGCTACCTTTGTCAATTTTGGCAAGAATCAGTATTTGAATAGATATTTGAATCTTTTGATACTAAATACATGAATATAAAATTCTGGCGTAAGGAGAAATGAATGTTATATAATGTGGTTTATTCTCCTCATGGCTCATCTAAATTCAGAAGATAATTTAACAGAATTGCCCATCCTCAGTCATGAAATGTAAAGGTTTCAGCCCTTCAGGGCACCCATTCTCTTTGAAGGTACAAAAGTATTAAGGAATCAGAAAAGTTTAGAGAAAGCAAGGAGAGAAATAGAGAAAAAGAAGGACATGAGGAAAAAAGTGAATTTAACAATCAAACACTAAATTGTTTAAGAATTCCACTGGCTTGAAAATAGATTTAATTATTAGGCATTGCCAGAGCCCTGCTTGCATCCCTTTAAACTTTCAGTGCCCCCTGCAGACTTCCAAATACCAGTACCTGTATCTCTGTGCCTGAGGATGCTGCACCTGGCAGGAGTACTGACTGGGCTTGGAATCCTTAACTGGAATTAACTATAAGGTGGTGGTTCAATATCACAGCTCCCTCAACTCTCAAGTAATTCTGCGATATATTTTACACAGTTTCCAAAAATTTCCATAGTATTAAACTCCTCCAGTAGCTGGTTTATTAGGTGCCCATCACTGTCTCCCTTTTGCCTGTGTCATTTGCCCATTTCCCTGCTGAGGTCACCTGAATTTCCCAAACAGACGACTTGCACTTGAACCCCTGTCTCAGCAACTCAATCTGGGCAAACCTTTACTGAGACAATTCCTAAACAAGATTCTTTTCCTGCTTTTTTAGATTTTTAGATAAGCAATAAAAGAAGACAAAGACCCTGTGGTAGGTGCTTTCCAGACATTGTATCTCACTAAATCCTAATAACTGTAATGTGAGCTAAGAATTAGAAAAACTCAATAAATTGTATCCATGATTTCACTGTTGAATTTGAATTCTGGAGTAAGATAAGTTTAGGAAAAGTAACAGCAATATGAATTAATTAAACCTGAATTTCTATAGGCCCCTTTTCCCAAGCCATTCTCACCTTAGTATCCCTCTTACCCTTCGGAATGAAAGCTATGTAACGGCAAGGATTTTTGTCCTGATTAGGATATCATCAGAGCTACGAGTAGACTTAGGCACTCCATGAATATTTGTTAGATGAGTAATTTATTCTTATAATCAAGATATTGGCCCATTTCTTTTTATCTTAAAGATTTTATTTATTTATATGACATTATATATGCTGAGCAGAGAGCCGAACTTGGGGCTCTATCCCAAGACCTTGGGATCATGACCTGAGCCAAAGGCAGATGCTTAACTGATTGAGCCACCCAGGTGCCCCATGGCCTGTATTTCATAACTCTATTTTTTCTAGATTTTCTGTAATTCAATCCCACTTTGCTAATTTCCTGGAAACACCATATTTCCTTGCTGCTCTGACCACACCTGTGCCTCTATGCCTTTGCACTTAATGTTCTAACCAGAAAGTTCTTTCTTTAGAGAGCCCTCACGGCTTGTTCCCTCACTTCTTTTAAGTCTTTTCTGAAACTGCACGCTATTAGAGAGGCATAAATGCTTTATTTTTCTCTTTGGTAATCATCACTAAATGACATACATATTTATTTGTATGTCTATCCCCACTAGACTATGAGCTCAATGAGAGAAGTATATGGTCCGCTTCGTTTACTTCGTTTAGTGGTATGTCCTCAATACTAAGAATAGAGTTCCTGGTACATAGGGTACATAGCTGGCCCTCAACAAATTTTGTTGAATGAACAGATAAGTAAAGTCTCAATTACTACTATTATAAAATCAACAATCTCCACAAAATTACTTTGGCCTTCTGAAATCTTTTTCAAAAAGGATCAAGAATAAATACAAAACGAAGGAACCTCAGTAAGGAGACTACAGTCCAACAGAAGAGCTTATGTTTAGAATTTATTGATTAACGTATGATATAGTACATGGACTCAAAAGACACACTTTCTAGCTCTCAGATGTAAGGAATTCAGCTGCTGGGCTAGATCTCTACCATGGGTACCACATAAAACTAAATGTAAAACTTCAGGCATGTTTGATTAAATATTACCTTATTAGTTTTAGTTCCATGTTCCAGCCACAACTGTTAGTTTTCAGCAGTTAAGTGAAAGCTGAATGATAAGGTCTACTTTTTTTTATATGGCATGCGCTTACAGATCTTATAAGGTACTGTCATTCTCACCTCCCTCTTGGAGCTTGATTGATTACTCCTTTTCCTTATGTTCATTAATCTCATCACCTTATCTTTTATACCACTTCATTTTAGCAGAAAGGTAATAATAAAACCCTCATCCATTATCCTTTTACTCATCTAGTCAAGCGGAAATGGTTAATAACATGCTACAAATTGAACTTCAATCACCTCATTTTCTCCATTGTTGGAATACACATTAAAATATATTCCAAAAGTGCAATTTGTTTTACAGGAGAATTTGTGTTATATTGCTACAGACAACTAAAATTAAGTGTTTCTCAGTTCGGTTATTAAATATATTCAAGTGCTCTTTTATCGATAATACTAAAACATTAACTCATTTTATTAGGGTATAATAATACAAGAGTCTTATCTCCCAGAACACAAAGACATCTAGACTACCTAATAGTATGTGTTATGTGATGGGTCATTTATCTTAAAGAAAAAAAATACCAGTGATAATTTATGAATTGGTACATTATTACAGATGAAATTGCTCTCTATTTTTAAAAGTTAATTTGTTTACATGCAGCCTTATCTTGAAATGCAAGCCCTATTAGTGAAGAAGTCTATAACTGTCATATAAAACAGAAAGAGAAGAATGGATATATAATAAAATATAAAGACACAATGATTTAAGATTTTAAAACTATAACTTTTTAAATGGGATAAACTTAATATACAATTAGACTTATTTTCAAAAGAGAAAAAATTGTTAAAATTATACAACATTTTTAATATACACTACAACAAATACTTGTTGAACTGAATTCTAATAGTCCTGAAACTTTAGGGGGAAAACAGCTATCCTTTTGCAGACGAAAGATTTTCTACTAAGATTTCCTAATTTGGGTGGGTATTTTCTACCTATTTGTAAATGGACATGCTCACCAACTAACTAAAACCAGGTTTACAATAAATGTTGGTAAACTTAAACAGATAATCAAGGCTTCTTGGATATTATCTTTCATCATCCTGAAAAAATATTCTGACTATCATCCTGAAAAAATATTCTGACTCTAGAAAAAAATTTAGCAACTGACTTAATATTTGAGCCCCTGAACTGTATCACTTAAGAATAAAACTCATCTTTATTATGAAATAAATATTTGTAATGTTTACAAACTTATTACACTGTCACTTTAAAAAAGTGTTCCTTTTTATCCATTAAATTGTTTCACTATAAAATATACTCAAAAATAATATATGATAATTACAAAGTTATTAAATTTTCTATCATAAATGATAGACTTAAGTGACTTAAAAGTCAATTTCTTGGTATTCCAGATTCAAGAAAAAATATCAGTTTTGGTTACTTTTTAAGACTTTTAAGAACATCATCTAGGGACACCTGGGTGGCTCAGTGGGTTAAGCCGCTGCCTTCGGCTCGGGTCATGATCCCCGCGTCCTGGGATCGAGTCCCGCATCGGGCTCTCTGCACGGCAGGGAGCCTGCTTCTCCCCTCCCTTCTCTGCCTGCCTCTCTGCCTGCTTGTGTGATCTATCAAATAAATAAATAAAATCTTTAAAAAAAATTTAAAAAAAAAAAGAACATCATCTAGTATTCCCTGTGAATAATTCTATTCTCTTTTTACGTGATTTTATACTTCTTGAGTTAGTGGAAAAATTTCAAGATACCTGTTAGGCATGAGTTGCATGTCATGTCATAGTTACATTACGTTCTCAATGAGTAATCTTTGTTTTATGTGAAATACACAAAAGAATATAATAATTATAATAGGCTACAATTATTAAATACCATTTCTTTCATAGAAAGAACCAACAAAAACACATTATTAAGTTGATATTGTGTATGCTGAATATAAATTTTCCTTTAAAGGAGAAGGAGACATTAATATTTTAATACTATTTAACATATGAAAATTGCAAAAGAATCAATACTTAGGCCCACGTATGCAACAGTTTTGATTTCAATCTCTAAACACCCTCAACAGTATCAGATGCCACTGTCTATAAGCAACTGAGTTTATCAATTTAATGGGGATTCAGGCAAATCAGCTGCTTAATGAGAACTCCAGCTAATGTGGCAAAGGTTTTACTTCAGTGCTGACAAAATCAGTGTGATAAAACTGATGAACTGATGAAAGCCTATTTTTAAAAAAACATTTCATGTAATTATCACATTCTGCAAATAGCAGAATGTGATAATTTTAAAAACTTTTATTTATATCCATTATTTTAATATATTTTTATGTTTAGACAGAATGGTTTCAATTTTTTATATTCCTGACCCTTTTCTTACCTTATTTATCTACCCTTACTGTTTAACTCATTTCATAACAAATGGCTTAGTCTCTTCATCAAGTAAGTGTCATGAATAAAGGGCTGCTCTGAAATAAAAAAAGATGTAAGGGACAAAACAACCAGATAGAAAGTGCAGTCCTTGATTACATCCTGGTTTGAGCAAACAGGTTATAAAGAATATTTTGGGGACAAGAGGATATATTTAATTATACGTTAAGTATGAGATAATACTAAGGAATATCATTAATTTTATTAGGTTACAATGTTATGTGGCCTATACAAGAAATCATATTATTTTAGAGAAAAGTAAAAAAGTATTTAGAGGGGCACTTGGGTGGCTCAGCGGGTTGGGGCTCTGCTTTTGGTTCAGGCCATGATCTCAGGATCCTGAGATCCAACTCCACGCTGGGTGTAGAGCCTGCTTAAGATTCTCTCTCTTCCTCCCCTCTGCCCCCTATCCCTGCTCAAGTGTGCATGCACTCCCTCTCTAAAAAGTCCTACCTTCAAGGAAAACTAGAAAAATTGTGCGTGGGTGTGTGTGTGTGTGTGTAGGTATGTGTGTATGTGTGTAGGTAGGTAGGTATGTGTATGAGTGTGTTAAGGTGGGAACACTGGTGCCTTTCAAAATTCAAGTTCCTGCCAAGTTTTCTTAAATTTTTTTCTTAGAATATGTCTCTGAAACAATTTTTATACACACCATTTCTTATATAAAAATGCCAAAAACAAGTATTGCTCCACTTTGAAAAACATACAAACAGGGAAAAAAAGACCAGAGTTAGAATAAGTTATTTTATAAAAGGTGTCGATTTCAGATATTTAAATAAATTTAAATTTTTTTTATGGTTTCTACTCCCCTTCTTTATTTTAAAAGATTTTGTTTGTTTGTTGTTTGTTTGTTTAGAAAGGAGAGCAAGCAAGCACATGAGTGAGAGCGGGAGCAGTGGCAGAGAGGGAAGGAGAACGAGAATCCCAGGCAAACACTACACGGAGCACGGAAGCCTACGCAAGGCCCTATCTCATGACCCTGAGATCATGACCTGAGCTGAAATTAAGAGTTGGACGCTTAACTGAGCTACCCAGACACCTCTGCCATTCTTTAAAATAAATCACAGCATGCATTATTTTATGTCGGAAACATGCACTGCATTTTAGAATGGTATTTTACAATTTGTAGGACTTTTAACTAACTTTTTCCTTTTGAAATGTTTTTTTTTTTTTAAAGATTAATTAATTTATTTATTTGAGGGAGAGACAGTGAAAGAGAGCATGAGAAGTTAGAAGGTCAGAGGGAGAAGCAGACTCCCCGTGTAGCTGGAAGCCCGATGTGGGACTCGATCCCGGGACTCCGGGATCATGACCTGAGCTGAAGGCAGCTGCTTAACCGAGCCACCCAGGCGCCCTTGAAATAAGTCTTTAACAAATGGGTTCACTGCCTTCCTCGCAAAGGGGTCTCTAGACATTTCCTCTTCTACTACCCCCCTAATTCCTCAGATGCACTGTAATTAGTGGGTTAAGAGTATAATTTCTGGAATTAGACTACCTGGGTTGATAACTTAGCTCTAGGAATTTTGGGCAAATTATTAATTTCTCTGGACTTTACTTTCTTCAACTGTGAAAATGAAATAACTGTAATGGTAATAACAAATGAGCTAACATATATAAAACTTAACACATCATGTGTTATGAGTATTACTTATTATCAATACTACCTTTTCCTTTACTTAAGACAAATATTAAGCACTTTACCATGTACCAAACACTGCGCTAAACACTAGAAATGCAAATTATGAACCCACCCTTAAAAACATAATTTTACCACTTTTTACTACTACAAAGAATGAATACTGAGTTTATCTTCTACAGCAAGAGTAAAGAAATCACCAGTAAAATAAAGTTATCATAAATATAAAACAATATAAAGATTAATAAGGCATTGAAGAGTCTATTTTGTTTCATGTGACAACCAGCTAAGAATATCAAGACAATCTAGAATCAAGCAAAAATAAATTTAAACACTCTTCTCAGAATTTCTGTTCTATGTAACTATGAATTTGATAATGATATAGCGACATCATATAAAAAAGAAGTTATAAAGTTTCATAGCAAACCTTAAGAATATTCAAGACACCTGGTGTTATTAAAAAGTCAGACCAAAATAATTTTACATTGAGTCTTGCTGCTAAAGCACAAAAATGCAAATAACTTGCCATAAGTATTACCAAAAATATAAGTGAAAGTACTCATCTGCACCCTCCTCCAAAATTAAAAAAAAAAAACTGGACAAATATTTATTAACTCAAAGGGCTTTACTAATTATGTAAAAGTCTATTTTTCCTACATGTAATTTTATTCAAACTTCCTCTCTTTCCCCCAATTAACAAGCCTGCCAAATGTTTGGACTTGAAAAGGCCACAGCTCTATACACAATTAACAGTCAAATTCTAGCACAAATTACATGTCATTCTTATCTCTGTATACACATTGAACTCCTATATCACGTTGCCAGCAGGCAGCTTGCACCAGGGAATACATCCTGAATTTGTTTAATGTCTAAGAATAACATTTCACACCTAGAAAAGAGATAGTATCCACTGCCAGTTATGTGAATGAAATTTTCCACGCTCTCTCCTTTTTATTTTGTTCAAGTAGGTAGTTTAGAACATGATTCACTTTTTCATCAATCTGTTTCAGCAGATATTTTCTTGAAGCACTATGCAAAAATATTCTTCATTTTTTTAAAAATCTAGATAACTGTAGAAACTTTCATATATGGCAAACATATTTTCTGAAGTAGTTGGGGGAAATATCATTTGACAGATCATTTAACTACAAGAAAAAATACTTGAAATTAGATTAACCCTTGAAAATCAGATATGCGTGGTCACTATATTTACCACTGTTTCCCTAGAAAAGGTTTTCAACAATGGAAACACTAGAAATAATCAATTTCTTATTTAGCAAGTATACCGACAATTGTCACTTGAAAATGCTCACATATGTCCTAATCTTTCTAAGTGAAGCATTTTATTATCAGAGTACCTCAATAAATACCAGTCACTTATATAATGAAAGGGCAACTAAACTATATCTATCATATAACTAACACATACACCTACTATGTTTAAAGGTAATATGAAAAGGTAATATGAAAGGCACTCTGTAAAGCAAAGGGACCTTTTAAAATACAAACAGCATTCTCAATTACACCTATTAAACAAATCTGATTGGGTTAGTTAGTGGCTTAAAACTCTTAAAATGGTCACTCACTGGTCTTAGAATAGCTCTAGTTTCTTTAATTGTCATCTGTTTACCTGTCCAGCTTCATCTCCTACACTCTTCTCCTTACACCCTAAGCTCCAACCATATGATAATTTTTTCTATGCCTCTATCTCAACCAAGCTCTCTCTCAAACTGGCATCTTTCCCTGAGTCTGATACATCCTTTCCCCAGTAGATTCTTATTAGATTAGCAGATCCTGGTAGATTCCTGCTTATCCGTCAGTTCACAATTTCCTCAATGAATCTTCCATGAACTCCTTCCTCCTACCTCACCTCAAAAAATATTAAGTGTTGGGTTATAATTTTTCCATGCCACCTCAGTACTCCTCTTACCATAATATTTACTATAATGTACTGCAATTGCTTACTGATCATCTTCTGCTGGATGTAAATTCTCTAGGTATCATTGACAAGAATCCCTTCCTATGAGTGTAAGATGTTATGAAAAGCAAAAAGAAGGACAGGAGAAGGAGAAGGTTGGTTGGGAGGGAGACAGTGAGAGTGACAAGGAGGAGCAAAAGGAAGAAGACAACAGTCAGAAGAGGAAAAATGAGGAGGGAAAGGAGGAAGAAGAAACTGTGACATATTTGGAACTAGCATTCAGTTTGGTGCAATGTGTTGTGAAAAAAGTTGCAGATTTGGAGTCAGCATCCTAGATCTAAGCTCAAATTACACCACCTGTTATCTATCTGATGCTGTGAAAGTTGCTTATCACAAAGCTTCAATTTGCCCGTTTTTGTACAATAGGGAGTATTAATGTCTATCCCACAGATCTCAGGGAGTTGTGAGGTTTTCATGAAATTAAGCTTGTAAAAGTCCTTAAAATCTGTGAAATTCTTCATAATAAAAGGAAATATTAATAACTTTACCATTAATACCATAAATAAGGTAATCTCAGCTCAGAAGAATGCTCAGTAATCATTTCAGAAAAGTTCTGGCTTACATGTGAATTAAAATATACGATTTCAAAAAAATCAAGAATTTATAATAAAAATGTTAAAAACTAATCATGAAATAAATTCCAATATCCTAAGATCTTGCTATAATCTCAGAACATCTGAAATTTCTTGTCCTTTGTAATATCTGATATTATTAAGTTCATTATACATTTTTATTTTACTTATTGCACTTTAAAATCCTGTACATGAATGCTGTTATTATTCTGAGAACATAATCATTATCATCTTTAAAAATAAAAACTTGAATATTTTCCTTTTTTAAAAGACACTGAAACATCTCTGTCAGTTAGATGGTGAACAACAATTGCTATATAATCTCTAAAACTCTATTATGCTTTTTAAGTAGGTATACATGTTTTGAACAACGGCTAAAATAGTAAATATTTTATTTCAAATTTAAGTGAAAATTTAAAGAAAATAATGTCAGAACTCATCCTGAGGCTTCACTAACATATTCATTTTAAAACATGACTAAATAATGAAAACAAATTATTTGGACACATTTTGGGGCAGTTATCCATGATTCTATTACCTACTAGAGTAAAAATAATCCTAATCCTTAATTTTTGAGTGTAATAAAATTTAAGCTTTCCAAAATTCAGTAATAATCCTTTTGCAGGAATAAATGGTTTCTTTTCTTTCTTTCCAATCCATTTGGACTACATGATTCTAAAATTATAGATATAATCATAAACAGCATGTTTCTCAAAAACTTCTGTAGGCATGTGACAAATTATGGTAGTTAAAGCTTGAATGAACAGATATTTTTAAATATCCCCATTTCTCATACACAAGGATATACACATATTTTGCAAAAGGAATACTATTGCGATATTATGACTTTGAACTAAAGCTCTAAATACTATTCAGCTAAAGGTTTCTTTAGCGATATTAACATGGCCACGCTGTGCATGTTACTTTTAGCTTCTTTATGTACAACAAACTGCATTCAATTGGTGAACAAATACAATGTTTAGTATCATATTTAAAACCACCATTCAAACCTTTTCTTAATGCCATTATCAGTTTTTCTTTTGCAACAATTTTGTGTATAAAAATAAAAGCACTGGATTTTTATTAGTGCTGCCCCTTCTTTGTTTTGCTCCACTCTGCAAAGCCCTTTTGGGACACTAAGCCTGCATTTACCATAATACGGATTAAACTTTCTTTGTCCCATTGCACAGGGTTTGTTAGCAGGTTAGTCTTTTTACATTTTTCACAGGCAGCCTGCAGCTTACCCTTTAGGCCTCACTCAAAATACTTCTGTGGATTTACAAAAATGCCAGAGTGGTCTTGGGGTTAATTGGAAGATAAGTGCAGCCTTTAACATAGAGACTCATTAAACATTTAGCCTTACCACAATTCACGATCCTTAGAAAAGTTCTAGAGCCACTTTAGAAAAAATAACACAGTAAAATAGTTGTTGTTGTTGTTGTTTATGACAACTGGTTGTTTTATAGACTTGGAAATATTTCATTTAACTGTTCCAAAAGTGATATAATAGAACAAAGTGATTTCCCCGATCAACTCTTTTAGTTTTAATACGTGTTGATCACAGATGAAAATTACCAGATTTTCTAAAGCAACTAAAAGACAAAATCAAGTTTATGTTGAGAAATTTGAAGTAAAAAAATCACCTGATCTGAAATGTCAGGTAATATTTATTTTTAAACCAAAAAAATTAATTCTGGGATTTTAATTTTGTCGATTTTCTTTTTGTATAAGTAAATCACCATACTCAAATGTTTTTGTCACTTAGAGCCAAAAGGAAACAAAATTTATTTAAAAAAAAAAAAAACTTGTGAAATATTTTTTAAAAACTCTATTTCTTTAATTTCTGAAACACACACATATATAAAGTCTGATGTATACTCATTGCCAATAGGCTATTTTTTTATAATTATGCAAGCAGATTGTTATCCAGATTAACTTTTCCATCCCCTTACCTCCTTCCAACACTATCACTCACATACAAAAAGAAAAAAAAAAGAAAGAAAAAGAAAATAGGACAAAACACACAGACACTTGAAGTAAAGGATTAGACATATTTGCCCAAGATGCAGATAACAAAAGCAAAAGTGAAGAAAATTGAAGAGACAGCCAAACTTCAGCAACAAAATGGTTAAAGAATCTGAAGCATTGTTCCCCTTATTTTAAAAGTCCGCTATATTGTGAACAGCGCAAACATCAGACAAGTTAAGATTACTGACCATTATCTCCTTAATTTTCTCCGCTTTCCCTCACATTCCCTCTTGCTATCTGGGCACCATTTTTCTAAAGCTTTATTTCTGCTAAGAAGTAAACTTTCCCTAATCCATCCATAATGGAACCTTTAATTGGATTGGGAGCAGGGTGGTGTATAAAATAGCCCCTATTCACTCAAAAGGACTGTAGTTTTAGGGACTTAAAGGAGAAAGGTATTGTGAAAGAAAATCCTCAGGGAATCAAGGATTAAAATGTGGCTCTCTTAAATTCATCAACTCCAGAACACAAATGAATTGCTTCCTTAAACAGGTAACTTTCTAAATAAATGGCATAGCAAAACTGAAATTAAAATTACAATTTTACATTGAGGAGAATGATGCATTCACACTAATAATTTTTGGCTTTATAAACAACTCACTTTTACATCCTTTTTCTTAAACTCACAACTTCTACGCCAAGAAGCAAGTGGAGTGCCCTAAATATACTTACCCATATTCTCCCTACTCTACATATATATTTTCCCTATTATATGTCTAAGGAGAGAAGCATTAAGCCTCTGATTAATTCCTGGACATGTTCTGCAAGCACTACTATAAAACAAGTTTGTTTCTAGACAAAAATACATTTTGCTCTTACACAGGGTCAAATAAAAAGTGATCCCTTAACCAACTATCCTATCCTCTTTTATACACATCCTACCTCCAAATATCCTTTGGTAGGATATAGTACCTCTGTCCTATGTTCCCTTCCACAATGCATATTCAACCATCTGGGATGTCTTCAACAGTGAGAAGGGGCTACAGACCATACATATTCATTCTCCCACTGAAGCAAAGATATTCAAAGTATCAAACCCAATATCTAATGTTAAAATGAAATCCAGAATGTTACCTACCAACGTCAAATTAATCTCTTAAAAATCTACATATTTGGGGCGCCTGGGTGGCTCAGTGGGTTAAAGCCTCTGCCTTCAGCTCAGGTCATGATCTCAGGGTCCTGGGATTGAGCCCCACATTGGGCTCTCTGCTCAGTGGGAAGACTGCTTCCTCCTCTCTCTCTGCCTGCCTCTCTGCCTACTTGTGATCTCTGTCAAATAAATAAATAAAATCTTTTAAAAAAAATTTTAAAAATCTACCTATTTATTAAAACAATAGGGGAACTGTGGAAGAGAAACATTAGCAGAGAGAAAATTTTCAATTAAATTTGACATTTACTATGTGTAAGCTACTACTCTTCATTAAAAGAATATAAAAATAAAAATAAATCAATATTAGTGATTTAATTAATGGTACTTTTGAAGTTTAAGAAATTCAGTTAATTTTAAGAAAACCCTCCTAAAGTATCCACTCTGTTTTGGAAACATTATCAAACTTCATAACAAATGCACATCTATTGAACTCTTTCTGTGTCCGCCACTATGCTAACACTATTACATGAATTATCTCCTTTTCTTCTCTCAACAAGCCTACAAGATAGATGTAGTTATCTGTTGCACACAAGTATAAAAGTAAAAAGTATTCACTATTTTGGAGGCCTATTAAAATTAAGAAATCCAACAATTATTTTTATCTGTGCCATTTTAATAATAGATAAGTCATTTATATAAATCTCAGTGGTTAGTATATAAATATCGCAAAAGTCTAATGTATTTAATTATATTCCATGTGCATTTATGCTTCTTTACAACTTCAGTTTTTACATATGGTGACTTAGTTTTAAAGGGATGGCCATAATACCCAGTGCTCCATGCAACCCACAAACAATGAACCATGGAACACTACATCAAAAACTAATGATGTACTGTATGGTGACTAATGTAACATAATAAAAATAAATAAATAACAAAAATAAATAAAATTTAAAAACAGAAGCAATATACTCAGAACTATTAAGGAAAAATAAATAAATATATAAAGGGATGACCAGAAACTATAACTTAGAAATTATCTTCCATTTGGGTGTTCAAAATAAATTACTATTTCTAGTGCATCAAATAACTTCAGGCCTTTATTTGTTGCTCAGTAAGAGGCAGTTAAACTTAGATGGAAAGCAGTGTTTTAACTGAAAGACAGTATCATTATCTTGACTTCCTACAGTAACATTATCCAGGCTTATATATGTGTAAGATTGGGTCCTCTGCTGTATTGTAAAATATTTACTATAAAATAAATATATAAATAAAAAATATATACAAAACATGTTTACAGATAAATATATTGAACTAGAACAACATAAAAAGGAATAAGCCTTTGGGGGCAAAACCATGTTCAAACATAAGAATCTCCTAAGTTATACATCAGTGTGGCATTTTAAATCACTAACAAAAGTAAGTTTTAAGCACCAAGAAAAGCTTGCATTGAATGTATTTTTTACATAATGCTTATCCCTTAGAAGACAGAAATATAAGAGCAGTTTGTGTCAAGATCCAAAGAAATGAAGTCAGAAAGTTAAGAACATCATACCAATCTCCAGACTAATAACTATGTCCCCTTGTAATTAAAAACACAGACAAACCCCTAGAAAGGTTTCTTAATTTTAAAAGAAGAAATCTGGGGTGCTTGGGTGGCTCCGTGGGTTAAAGCCTCTGCCTTCAGCTCAGGTCATGGTCTCAGGGTCCTGGGATCGAGCCCCGCATTGGGCTCTCTGCTCAGCGGGGAGCCTGCTTCCTCCTCTCTCTCTGCCTGCCTTTCTGCCTACTTGCGAGCTCTGTCTGTCAAATAAATTAATAAAATTTAAAAAAAAATAAAAGAAATCTATATATTTCTTTATAATGAAATTCATATTTACATAACTTTAACAGAAAGTTATCAAAAGTTCACCATTATCTGAATTGTTAATGGTTGTATTCTCAGCGTATTTGTGGAATGTGTAACAGGATACATATAATAGAAAGCCATGATCTTTTTGATCAA
>RCUC01135302.1:0-18472 GCA_003697995.1 Taxidea taxus jeffersonii
TTTTTTGTGCCATAGCTGGGTCCTGTGCTAAGACTACGCTTAGCTCTGTAGGAAAGTGCCGAGCCGCCTCTCAGAGTAGCTGCACCCTTTTGCGTTCCTGCCAACGACCGATGCGAGATCCAGTTGCTCTGCGTTTTCATCAGCATTTGGAATTGTGAGGTTTTTGGATTTTAGCCATTCTAGCAGGTGTGTTGTGGTCTCTCGTGGTTATTTTAATGGCCTAATGGTTTAATGGTTTTTAATGTCCTAATGACAAAGGATGTGAGTGTCTGCTCAGATGCTAATTTTCCACCTATACATTTTATCTCATGAGATGTCCAGCTCTTTTGTCCATCTTTAAAGTGAGTTTTCTTATTTTTGAGCTTTAAGAGTTCTTGCTTTTAAGAGTTCTTGAACACGGGACATCTATCAGATATGTATTTTGCAAATATTTTTCTCCCAGTCTGCCATTTTTCTTTTCATTCTCTTACCAGCGTCTTCAGCAAAGCAGGAGTGTTTAAAATTTTAATAAAGCCCAATATAATTTTTCCTATCATGGACTGTGCTTTCAGTGTTGTATCCAAAAACTCATCACCAAACCCAAGGTCACCCAGGTTTTTCTCCTGTGTAAAAATCAAAAAAGTATATAGTTTTGCATTTCACATAGAGCTTTCTGATTCATCTTGAGCTAATTTTTGTGAAATGTGGTGGTTCTCTCTCTCTTCTTCTCTCTCTCTCTCACACTCATCTGTATCTAATGTATTTGCAGAGAGGCATCCAACTGTTCCAGAACTCTTGGTTGAAAAGAATATGAATCCTCCGTTGAACTGCCTTTGCATTTTGTCAGGGACTGGTGGACCATATTTGCGCGTATCTGTTCCTGGGCTCTCTGTTCCAGAGATCTATTTGCACATTCTTTCACCAATATCACACTGTCTTGAATTACTGTAGTTTCACAGTAAATCTTGAGCATGGGTAACATCAGCTGTCCAACTTTGTTGTTGGTTATTCTGAGTCTTTCCTATAAACTTTAGAATCAGGCTGTTAACATCCACAAAATAACTTGTTGGGGATTTACTGGGATTGCAGTGAATGTATAGATCACATTGATAAGGATTGACATATTAACAATATTAAGTCTTCCAATCAATGAATATGGAATAATTCTCCCTTGATTCCCTTATCTAAGTTTTGTAGTTTCTCGCACATAGATCTTACACATGTTTTGTATTTAAATATTTCATTTTATGCAAATGTAAATGGTAATTTATATTACATCAATTTCAAATTCCATGTGTTCCTTGCTGGTATATAAAAAAGCAATTGATTTTTGTGACATTTCCTGGGGCTTTACCGTAATCACTTCCCGGAGGCTTTTATTGATGTTGTTGTTGGTGGTGGTTCTTTGGGATACTTCACATAGATAATCATGTCATCTGTGGATTAAATTATTTCTTTCTTCCCTATATGTATACCATTTATTTCTATTTCTTGTCTTACTTGCACTACCTAGGACTTCCAATACAATGTTGAATGGAAGTGGTAGAAGAGACATTCTTGTTTTACTCCTGGTCTTTGGGGTTAAGCATCCAGTTTCTCACCATCAGATAAGTCATAATTGATGTTATGAGGCTGTTGGATTTTTACAGATATTCTTTGTCATTCTTTATCAAGTTGAGGAAATTATCTTGTATTTCGAGTTTGCTAAGAGCTTTTAACAAGAATGGATGTTGGTTTTTGTCTACAGTTTTTTCTGAAACAATATGATCTTGCGATCATTCATCTTTAGTCTGTTGAGGTGGTGTTTTACTTGAACTAATTTTTGAGTGTTGAACTGATTTGCCTATGTGGAGAGAATTCCACTTTGCTCTGATGTATTATTTCTTTTATACATTGTTGGACTTGATTTACTAATATTTTCTTAAGGATTTTTGAATCTACGCATAAGAAATATTCTTTGGCACTTTTTCTTTCTTTGAGATCTTTACGTGCTTTTGGTGTGAGGGCAATATTGACATCATAGAATGAATTGGAGTTGTTCTCTCTGCCTCTGTTTTCTGAGAGGGTTTTAAGAGAACTGGCAATATTTCTTCCTTAGATATTTGGTAGAATTCACCAGTGAAACCACCTGGCTCTGGTGTTGTCTTTTGTAAGATGATTATTTATTGATTAATTTTTAGATAGTTACAGGTCTCTTCACACTATCTATTTCTTCTTGTGTGAGTTTTGGTAGTTTTCAAGGAAATGGTCCATTTCATGCTGGGTGTTAGGTTTGTTAGTGGGGTTGCTCATAGTAATTCTTTACCCTTTTGATGTGTATCAGATGAGTAAAGATGACCCTTTTTCATGTCTGATGTTGGTAATCTGTGTCTTCTTTCTTTTTTCTTTGTTATCCTGGCTAAGGGCTTACTAAACGTATCATCTTTTCAAAGGATCAGATTTGGGTTTTGTTGACTTTTCTCTATTGATGTCCTGTTTTCAGTTTCGTCGCTTTCGGCTTTAATTGTTTGAGTTCTTTTCTTCGGATTGCTTTAGACTTAAAGACAAGACTTTCAGTTCTTGTGTTTCTTTGAACTCAAGGCATCGTTCTTGCTGCATATTTTGTTTTCATGAGTTTTGTAAAGAACGTGGCCTGAACTGCATGGAGTGAGATGAGGCTACAGATGTATGGGCAGCTGTCTGGAACTGCTGTGCCATGACAACTGGATACAACAATGTGTTGGCATTTTGAAGAGCAGGGCTCCTTCCTGACTTCTGTTGCTTAGCCTTGTTATCACTGGCATTGAAAAATCGGAAGCACAGCTGAACACTGTGTGTGTCTCTAAAATATGCCTTCTTGTCAAGCAGTGTTTTCACAGGACTCCTCCCGTCAGAGCGAGACCTCTCAGGATGTGGATCCTGCTGGAGTAAGCATCCCACAGCACGTCTCCACTTCACCGCCATCCAGAGGAGGAGGGGAGTCCCAGTGTGTGAGCAGCAGGGCCCACTCTTGGCCCCGTCCCCCGCAGATCAGACCTGCTCAAGTATCACTTGGCAGTCAGGGGTAACCGAAAATTAGACCCCTTGTTTTGCAATCCCTGCCGTTTTGCTGGAGATTAACTGAGGTGTCAGTTTCTTGGTGATAGCAGGGGTGATTTGGAGGACAGCTTGAGAACCGTGAAAGGAACCATTGTTCAAAATCTGAGTAAGCTGCAACTGCCATTTTCCTCTTCTGCAGACCTCTCTTCTTTTGAAAAATACAGGGTTGCCTGGATTCCTACGGGGACGTCAAGAACAGATCAGGCCATGTTGGGCAGTGTGCATGGGGGTGGGGGTGGGGTTTACATTTGCAGTCTCATCAGCGGATCCAGTTAAGTGTTAAGAGTGTTAAGAGTTGGGGCGCCTGGGTGGCTCAGTGGGTTAAAGCCGCTGCCTTCGGCTCAGGTCATGATCCCAGGGTCGTGGGATCAAGCCCCACATCGGGCTCTCTGCTCTGCTGACAGCCTGCTTCCTCCTCTCTCTCTGCCTGCCTCTCTGCCTACTTGTGATCTCTATCAGATAAATAAATAAAATCTAAAAAAAAAATTAAAAAAAAAAGAGTGTTAAGAGTTGTTCCAGAGACAAAGCACTCTGGAGACTGGAAGAAGACTTGGGCCTTTCTGCTTCAGCTCCTCTTGGTCTGATTAGACCTAGGCTCCTGTGGCCAATTGCATATTTGTAAATTCTGTATTTTTATTTACTTTGATTCTGAGAGTGTGCTTAAGGCCCCTGGGGCAAACGGATGATGGGAGGGGTGCTTCCTCAAATCAGGGTTGAGGGTCTGCTCTGTGAGGACAGGGGAGCTAGGTCCACCAGGCTCCCCTAGATTGGCGAGGAGCAGGGCATGAAGTTTCCACTGCATTTCAGAACAGGCAGAACAAAGCCAAAGTAACTCCAGATACTCCCTTCCTCTCCCCTAGAGTTCTGTCTTCTTAAAACCAACCAAGTCCCCATTAACCTTCCCTGGGAATAAAAATCAGACCTGTTCCTGTCTGGGGCAAGTGTTCAAATAGATGCTCTCATACCACAGTTTATGAAATCAGGCAAAAAACTACTAAATATAACAGGTCCCACCCTCTCACTTTTGTCCCACTTTGACAATTGTGTCTTCTTGTTGACACGGAAGGCTAAGTCTGCCTCCTGCCCTGCCCACCCCATTCTTTACCTTCCACCCTGAGGAACTTGAGGACATGTGTGGATGCCACAGCCCCATCCACTAGAAAGGCAAAAATTAAAAAGGCCAATAGCATAAAGTGTTGTCAAGGATGTGAAACAGCTGAAACACTCAGACACAGCTGGTAGGAGTGCACAACAGCACAGCTGCTTTGGAAATCAGTGGCAATGTCTAATGAAGTTAAATGTGCACTTTACATATGACCCAGCAATATACACTTAGATGTTTACCCAAGGAAAATGAAAATTGACAAGCACACAAAACCTGTATGTGAATGTATGTGGCAGCTTTTATCAGGCATGATAGCCAAAAAAATAGACACAACCCAAATGTCCTTCATCTGGTGAACAGATAAAGAAAATGTGGGGGTGCCTGGGTGGCTCAGTGGGTTAAAGCCACTGCCTTCGGTTCGGGTCATAATCCCGGGGTTGTGGGATTGAGCTTTGCATTGGGCTCTCTGCTCTGCAGACAGCCTGCCTCCTCCTCTCTCTCTCTGCCTTTCTGCCTACTTGTGATCTCTGTCTGTCAAATAAATAAATAAAATCTTAAAAAAAAAAGAAAATGTGGTATGTCCAAAAAGTGGAATACTACTCAGCACTAAAAAGGAACAGACTAGTGATACAAACACCGACATGCATGTAGCTCAAGTGCATTATGCTATGTGAAAGAAGCCAGATCCTCAGGCCACACATTGTATGATCCTATTTATATGATATTCTGGGAATGGCAGAACTGTGGAGGCAGAGCACAAATGGGTGGTTAGTGGCAGTTAGTTAAGAGTTTTCTGGGTGATGGAACTGTTGTTTTCTCTTGACCATGGTTGTGGATATGTGACTAAGCCCTTGTCCAAACACACAGAACTATATGCCACAAAGAGTGAATTTTACTGTATGTTAATTAAAAATATTAAAATATGCCTCTAAAAGAAAACCCAGACATGGTGTCGAGAGAATTAAAACACATAGAAATTAATAAATTTGTGGGGCACCATAGAGCACAAGCCTGGTCCTTCTCCCAGAGCTCTCTCCACCTCCCATTAAGTCCAAGGCCACTGTTCCCCCATCTCATGGGGCTGAGCTGCAAAGAGTAAGTGGATCCAAGTCTGCCTAGTGGATTCCAGTTGGATTTGGGGTGAGGCTCTGAGTCTCCCTGTTTCCAACTCAGTGCTCTGTTTTCATCACAGTTGATGACAGAGCAGATGCCTCTCCTGAGTTGAGTGGCAAACAGGCTGGATGGGCACCAACTTCTGCTGGTGAACCCAGAGAAGGAAGCTGGGGAAGCTCCAAGCACTTGTGAACTGAGTCACCTCTGTGAGCCCCCAAAACTCTGGTTAAAGCACTTTGATGAATAAAATAAGAAAGAACTATTTTTCCCCCAACAGGAAGGGAGATGGAGGTCTTCTTCTGTGTTCCTTTATCCCAGGATGCTATATTCTATCCACCAACACAGAGTAAGTAAAATAACATAAGAGTTGAACTTCCATATAGATGTCATCTTTCATTCACTGAGAAAAGACTCTGGCCTCTCTTCTGGTTCTTGTGTGCTGGAGCTAGACCCTACAAAGCACTACAGTTCCTGGGGTGCCTGGGGGACTTAGTCATTTAAGCATGCCTTCATGAACTGACCTGCCTTCAGCTCAGGTCATGATCCTGGGGTCCTGGGACTGAGTCCTACATTGAGCTCCCTGCTCAGAGGGGAATCTGCTTATCCCTCTCCCTCTGTGCTCTCTCTTCCAAGTAAATAAATAAAATCTTAAAAAGAAAGGAAGGAAGAAAGAAAGAAAGAAAGAAAGAAGGAGAAAAAAGAAAGAGAAAGAAAGAAAGAACCACAGTTCCTATGTCTCTCAGTCAAGTAGAATGCTGCTGACATTCCCAAGTTGACGTTCTATCTCTGTGAACTTGTGTCCAGTTTTCAGCAGCCGATGAGCCCTCTAGAAGTGGGGCAGGCTTTGCGTGAATGGCGAGTGTGGACACAAGGCAGGGCGTGTTTCTCACACAGCAGTGGCCACCTTCACCACCCACCAGCAGAGGTTCCCACCTGACCAGTCAGAGCTCCCCACATCCCAGCTGGGGACCCACAAGCAACTTGACTCAATATGCCTGTAACTGAGCTCTGGTCTCCATTCCACTTCCAAACCGGAGTCTTCCAGGTTCTCTGTCTCCATGACTGTTAACTGCACACCCTATGGTCTGAGCCACACAGTCTGGGTGCCAATCTGCTCTCTGAGCCTCTTCCCTCTCTGCAGTTACTGGTGTACCCCCAACAATGTACACTCTAATGAACCTGGCTCTGTCTGCTTTTGTCACTGCTCCACAGAGCTAAACGGACAATGGTTATTGCCATGTGACCAAGGAGGGGACAGAAACAGATAAGCTCTTTCCAAAACCCTGTAATGGGAAGGTGGGTGGCTGAGTTGAAAATCTGGGTCTCCATTGTTCCATTTTTTTTTTAATGATGCTCTGTTTGCCCTCCTCTCTTCTCCAGAGCTTTGGGAAGGCCTCTGAACTGCTTTGCAGACATCCCCTTTCACCCCCTCAGATCTGTGGTCCACGCCCAGAGACTCTGCTTATCCAGCCTCCTCTGGTAGTAACTGGAACAGCTTTATGTTGCTCTTGGGATAAAACCCAAAACTGACTGCTTGGCTGTGCCAGACCCTGACTGATGTGATTCTGCTTGCCTGCTTTATAAGCATCTCTCTCTTACTCTTTGCTTAGCCCAGGCCTCAGGGTCTTTGCATATGTGAATTCTTCTGCATGGATTGCCTTTCCTACCCTATTCTGTAAAATGGCCCCAGACTTGCCTATATATAGATATCTATATATAGATATCTATATAGATATCTATATATATACCTATATATATCTATAGATCACCCTTATGTTCTCATACTAGCACCCTACCAGACGAGGTCAGGACAACCTCTTATTGCTTCCTTAACCTCTGTTTTTTTTTTTTTCTTTTGTGGCCTGATTACACATCCCATATGTTCTTTAATACTTGTCTCCCTCTAGATTATAAGCTCCATGTGGGTGGGGATGGTGTCTTCCTTCCCATCACTGAAATCTCAGCTTCAAGCAGAATGTTTGGCACAAAGTCAGTGCTCAGTAAATATTTGCTGAGCAAATATTTAATGAGTCTGTGGAGAGTCCCAGATCCTTAGAAGCCCCCACGATCCCTTCATTTTACAGATAAAGGTCTCCCACGTCCTGGAGACAGAGCCAGAAAGAAACTTCATCTCCTTACCCCCATCTTCCCAAGTGCCTCTCTCTGTCCTCTGCTGTGTCTCCAAGGACAGAATTCTGCCAAGCCAGGAAGAGCTGCAGCCTTGAGGGCTGGAAGCAAGAAGGGAGCCTCCAGCCACCTCAAGAGTTATCCTTACCCTGTAGCCATACCATCTAGTATGCTGTGTACTAAACTAGGTGCTGGGGGTGCCTGGGTGGCTCAATGGGTTAAGCTTCTGCCTTTGGCTCAGGTCATGATCTTAGGGTCCTGGGATCAAGCCCGGAATCGGGCTCTCTGCTCAGTGGGGAGCCTGCTTCCCTCTCTCTCTCTGCCTGCCTCTGCCTACTTGTGATCTCTGTCTGACAAATAAATAAATAAAATCTTAAAAAAAATAAACTAGGTGCTGGGTTCCCAGGAGCCCAGAGGGAGGGATTCTTGAAATGCATAACCACAGTCTTGAACTCTACACAAAACAGAAGATGAGCAAGGCAGAATTCTGAATTCAGGGGGAAGAATGGAGCTCCAGAGAAGTCCAGAGACTCCCAGAGACAGAGTCCCCAGGGAGAAACCCAGGTGTCGATATATCCAGCCCTGTAGACATCGTCAGTTGTGAATTTACACGGACTCATCGCCCCTGGACTGTGGCCCTTCTGGCTTGTTGCTCAGCCGAGCTCGGCGGAAAGTACAGATGAGGTTACAGGACAAAGCCAGGTTGGCCAGCTTCAACATTGCTCCACGGACCTGGGCTCTACCTGGTGATCTGAACAGATGACCACGTTCAGGTACAATGGCTGAAGCCACCCCAGGGACAGTCCAGGCTCCAGGTGGGGGGACCTATGTTTTATATCTCGACTGGAAGAGGGACAAGTTCAACAGCCAACAAGCCTGTGCAGCAGAGAACAGTGCCGTGGCATCTTTAGAAGAATACAACCTACTGCTTCGGTCACGGCAGAGGAAACCCACCAAGCCAGATGTCTGAACCCTTTGGAGGAAGCTGAGAAGCTGGCAACTGCCCACTGGGGAACAAGCCCAGCCCGCTTGCCCAGCCAGGCCTGGGAGTGGTGGCAGTGGTGCAGTGATGTAGTGGGAACGCGTCTGGCGTCAGGAGACCAGCGGAGAGTTTTAACACTGGCTAACCACTGTCTCTTGCGGGGCCTCAGGTTCTCATCTGCAGCTGGGGGCAGGACGGCGTGGAAACCCCTCTGGGGACATGCAGTGTGTCCAAATTGCTCACGCAGACACAGCCACCGACTCCTTGAAGAGCCATCAGAGGTGGCTTCCAAGCCACTAAACCCAGCGAAGACTGAAGCAGTGTGTGGAGCACTGCCCTCGCTGCCCCTAATGACTAAGAAAAGACCTGCTTTCAAAGCCGGGGGTGCATGAGCGGGAGAGGCAGGGGAAGATGGGGGGTCCTGGTGGGGGGGGCAGTGGACAGCGCACCAGAGCAGTTTGGCTAATGTGCAAAGCAGAAGAGCGGGCTGGGCGGTGTGCTGTGAGGTGTTAATGATTTCCTCCACTGCCGCGGGGGAAACAGAGGAGCCTGAAGCCCGGCATTGCAGATAAATGGCTTGGCATGGTGTTAAGTCCTGTATTTAACAGGCTGATTAATGGGCGGGAGGAGAATGACGGCGGCTAATGAAATGTGCAGGTGGCTGTTGGCGGGTTAGGGGCCACTAACGCAACAGTGGACACCAGGAGAAAAAATAGCAAGCAGGCAGAAAAGTCCTGCACAGGAGAGTCCCCTCTTCCATCTGGATCTGAGGGAACCCCTCACCGCTAATTCATTCGAGGAGACTCGTGAGCACCCATGGCATGGGCGTGCGTCCCGGGAGATGCACACAGCATGGTGTGGCCGGACAGGGTCCCACGCTTCCAGTGATCACACACTAGTGAGCTCAAGAGTGAAAACAGTGGAAAAACTGCCTTGTAATTACAAAGGCTTTCCCCGAAGATGTTGAAGAACTTTGGAGACCAGCACAAGCCAGCACCAGGGGAGGAGACACCCACCCTCCAGGCCACGAGCATCTGGAAGTTCTGGATGTTTGAACCAAGGGCAGGGCAGGGCGTTCCTGGGCTCCCAGTCCAACACACTCTGAGCCCAGATCACCGGCCTCAGGGGACCTCCTTGCACCTTCCGAGCCCCCCCATCCTTCACAGCCCAGGGGCCACCAGGGCCTTCGTCACCTTCCTGCTGCATGCCTGTGATCCCTGTCTTTGTCTCCACCCCCACCACCTAATGGGGCTCCAGTTTCCTCCCTCAACAGGGAAACAGCCTCCCCACTGGGCTCTCTGCTCCCAAAGTTTCCCAGGTGTGGGGCCGCTCCCCCTTGCTCAGCAGCAGCGCTCTATGGCTGCCTGGCTCCCTGGTCTCCGAGTCCCACCACCTGGCATTGCCCACCTTCCACCCTCCTGCACAAACCCTGAGCTCCCCAGCTTCTCAGGTACAGAGATCATCGCCAGGGGATGGGTCTTACCCTGTTGCTTGACACCTCTGCCTTGCAGTCATCTCTACCTACAGACCTTTTCCAGTTTCAAGCCCCAGGCTTCAGCATCGAGGTCCAGGGAACCTTCCCTTGTGTGCGTCTGAGGCTCACAGGGGTATCCCAGCTCTGCCTAAGTCAAGTGAGGGACAGGAATGCCAACAAGAGCTCTCAGAGAATGGCCCCTGGGAACCAGGGAGGAGACCAGAGCTGACAGCTCCAGGCTTGCTCGCCCTGATCCCGTGGGTATAGCCTGTCTCAGGGATCCCGTTCTGTAGCGGTCTTTCTGAAACAAGGGAGGAGCATGCCTTCTCTTGACATTGTAAATGAACTAAGATGGTGGCTGTGACCAGAACTTCCCACATTGCTGGTCCAGCCACATTTCACATCCTCAGGATGGTCCACAGGGATTGTGGGTGCCCTGTGAGACCATGCAGCTGGCATGGGGTCTCCACTTAGAACCATCTCACTAGCGTCGAGGGGTGTGAAATCCTCGGTGGGGGGGACCCGCAGGACTGAGCTCCACCACCATGTGCCCTGGGGAATCACTGACGCCTGTACCCCAGTGAGCCTAGCCATCTTGTCCTTCCTCTTGCTTTCCAAGCCCACCCACCCGATGCTGCCCAAGCTCTTCCTAAATTTCCCACAAACCACTCACTCCCCTCCCTACTGATGTTTCTGGCCCATGTGGTCCCAGCCATGTCCTCGTTGGCCTGGAGCCCTGTCCTGCCCTCCAGCCTGCCCCCCACACTGTGGGCCAGTGATTCTTCTAAATGCAGGACAGGTCCCATCCTCTCCCACACCTATGCTTTCCCTTGTCCCTGGGATGATGGGGAAGGCTGAATTCCTCTGATTCCCTCCCACACAATGCTGACCCTGCACTTAGGCTCTGACAACATGCCCTGTGGGCTCCTCTCTTTGTGGGCCGCTCTTCCCACCCTCTGATCCCAGCTTGGCTATCACTCCCTCCAGAGACTGGCTGAGGTCTGTCTGTTTGTCCCCCCGCCCCAACATACAGCCCCTGGTACTTCCTGGGCACAGCACTGAGCAGCAGGTGTTCCCTAGGTCACCATGTATCCCCCACGGGACTCTGAGCCCCTCAGTGTAGGACCTGCCTGACTTTGAGGGAGTCTGCCGATGGGGGCCTGAAGGCCATCAGCCTTGTGCCCTGTCTGCCTCCTGGGTTGGGCCCCGACCAGGGACTCCTGGGTGCTTCCTCCTGCCAGCTTTCTAAGTGCAATTCCATCTTACACACCTGCTGCAAGGGCACTGTGCTCGGAGCTGTAGCATGCCCAGATGGCGAGGGTTCTTCCTGACCCCAAGGAGCTGGGAGCTAAGCCAAGCAAACATGGGGACATGACGAACACCTTTGGGACCCACAGGCCACCCTGCTTGGTGTCTACAGGTGTTCTGAGTGTTCCACCAAGGCCATGCTCTGAGAGGTCAGGGGAGGTCTCAACCAGGTCTGCTTTGCTTGGTTGGCGGATGTGATCTGCAGGACGAGGCAGGTAGTAAATCAATGCGTGAAGTTTTTTGTCTTCCGTGGGGGCCTCTGAGCCAGACTCCATCCCAGTCTTGCCCCCTCACAGGCTCTCAGTCTCTCTCTCTGGGCGTCAGTCTCTCTATCTGTAGACAGAGCTGGTAATCCAGGGTTTGCCCCTCAATGTGGTTCCAGGATCAACAGATGTGGAAAATGTTAGTGAAGGAGCATCCTTGGAACCAGCAGGTCAAGAGCAGCCCAGGTCCAAGGTCTCAATGGCTGAGAGCAGGAGCAGGGACCATGCGGATGTCGGGGCGTGGGGCGTCTGGAGTTTGGTGACATTGGCCGAGGGAGGGGGTGGTAACAGGTTCTTGATGAGAATCCCCTGTGATACTGTCCTGGTCCCCATTCATGACCTCTCCAACAGGGATTGTCATTCTTTTTTGCCTCTGAAATGTATACAGCTTCTATGGATTGTCTCTGGTTAAATCTTACAAAATGATGTTGCAAATAAAGCCAAAAGAGCCAACGACCCAGAAGGTGAAGCCCAAGGCACCCTGCCTAGCAGTGTTGTTGGAGGGAAGGGCTGGCTTAGCGTTATGGTGTGGCCTCCTGTGCTCCCGCAGACCCCCACTAGGCTGCTGTCTGGTTGACATGTGGACATCTGCCGTGCCCCGTAAAGCAGCGCCGTTGCCAGTCACCCAGACGTCACTCCGTAAATCTGTGCGACAGCTCAGTGAGCGGGGAAGGGCCGGCAGCTTTATGAGGTGACATCTCTGTGATTAATGGGGCTGGGGGCTGTATAGGAGGGAATGGGGGGGGACAAGGGAGCAAATATGCATGCGAGTCTGTGCACTGACTCACGCACGCATACACATATGTGCACGCACACATACACACACATGTGCACATGCACACACACACACAGAGGATTCCAGGCCTTGCCTGACTTTGCCAGGGACACTCACTGCATTTCCTTTCAGAATTTATTTCAGGCCCCCCTCTGCCTCCCGCTGCAATAAAACCGAACAATGGGAAAACGACCGGTGAGCAGATGTCTGTCTTGTGCAGATTCGATGTCTACGGGATATACCTTTTCCATCTTGGAGTTTTAGTTTAGGTCTTCAGACATTGAGTGGGTGCATTTATGAAAAGAAATCAGTTAGTTACTGTCCATAACAAGAAGGCAGAGAAAAATGAGAGGCAATGACACTTACTGAGAACCTACTGGATGCCAGAGCACCCCACCCCCCACCCCCGCCCATTGTCTATACTTGTCCTCTCATTTACCATGGACTGGCACTGATTTCCACATTCTCCAAGTAAGGAAAATGAGGTTTAATTAAGTGTCCACACTGATATAAAAGGACAGTGGCAGGGCTGGGGGGCCACGCCACGGTTGCCAATGCCAGCATCTGGACTTGGTCTAACACATCTCCCTGCATATAACATGTGGTTATTAAACTGACAGCAAAACATGGCTTCATGCCCAACAAATCCCTTCAAAACTTAGTCAGTGTTTGCTAAGGATACGAAAGGATAATGATTTACTAAGGATACGAATTACGCATGAAACAATACAACTCTTTAGAACCCTTCCCTTGGCAATTTTTAATTGTACTTAGAGGTGCTGTTAATTTATGGTATCAGTTCAGCTTCTTCAATTTTTTTTTAAAGATTATTTATTTATTTATTTAACAGATAGAAATCACAAGTAAGCAGAGAGGCAGGCAGAGAGAGAGAGAGAGCGGAGGAAACAGGCTCCCTGGCTGAGCAGAGAGCCCGATGCCGGGCTCGATCCCAGGACCCTGAGATCATGACCTGAGCCGAAGGCAGAGGCCTCAACCCACTGAGCCACCCAGGCGCCCCCAGCTTCTTCAATTTTTACAGCTTCCAGCCTTGAAACTGGAGAACTTCCAGTTCTCGAACCTTCACAGGCCCCAACCCAAGGCTGCACCTTGAAGGTGTCCCTCAGATGCTTGTTAATCAAACAATGAGGGGATGAGACATAAGTAAGTGACATGACTTTTTAAAGTTAGTTTGCATGTGCACACTTGTCAGATTCAAGGTCATGTTGAAATGCACTAATCAGTGAAATCAAGGACCACTCTGACCATCACAGCTAGTGAGGTCAGTGGGCTCTCCGAGGCTGGGACTCACCTGTCTGCTCACAAGGGGCAGACATTCCCTGACAGCCTGATATTTAGGAAATATATGGATACCACCGTCTGCAAGAGAGGAGGTGCTGGCAGGAAGAAGGGGGTACAGCAGATACTTCTGCTGAGGACAGTGGGGGGGGGGAGAATGAGCTGGAGGTGAGGACACAGTTAGGGAGCTGTTGCAGCCCTTCCAGCAACAGCAGACAAGGCTGTGGCAGCAGAGATGGAGGTATGGGAGGACGGATGGACAGGAGGAAAACTCAATGTGATTCCAGCTCCAGCTGTATGCGAGCAGCAAGGAAAAGTTGGTGACTCTTGGGTTTCTAGCTTGGTCAATGAGGTGAACAAATGGTGCAATCTTTCTTGAAGAGAAGGAAAAATGAGGAAAGAGACTGTTGTCACAGAAACCAGAGAATGAGATGTGTTCAGAATGGAAAAATGGTCCGCAGTGCCAGTCTCTGCCTAGGAGTAAGGCTTAAAAATACTGAAACACAGAAGCAGGGATTCTTTTGTTTCCTCCCATGTCTGGAGAAATCCCCACTATGGAATGCTCAAAACATGGGATAACATATAAAAAGAAAACAGTTTTTTTGTATGCATGCTGAGTTAGTGGAAGAAAAAGAAGATCTTGTCAGAGCTTGAAACAAACATAGAACTGAAGTAGACCAACTGCTGGAGATGGTCTTTTCCTGGGATGTCTACCCATCCCTGGTAGCCCATGGCCTGGATTTGAGAAACATTTGCCTAGGGCCAGAGCACACACCTGGAGGCTTGGCCAAGCTGGGAGTCAAATTAGAAATTAGAAAACCTTGAAGCCAGAACTCCTAAAGTGTGTTACTTCAATAGATAAAACTTGGTGGAAAAACAAAACAACACACTCCACTGAAGAGATGGTCTTACTCCAGATGTATCTGAGGAAAGGAGAAGTATCCTCAAGGAATTCTTAATTTAAAACCCATACTCACAAGAGTCTGGGATGGGATTCACACAATGATACTCCTTATGTGGAGGAAAAAGAGCCAAAATTTAGTTTAAGTAAGTCTCAGGTAGATCAATTCCCAGCCACCTAGAATATGCAAATTTGGGGGACTGAACTTTAAACCTAGGCCTCAACAGGTGAAATCCTATGGAACATGAATCCACTATCCAATAATGCAATTCACACAAAGAAACTAGCCACTGAGAATAAAATTCAGCAGAAACTACAAATTGCTGTATATGATCCCCAAAGATTGAAGATGTCATAATTATCAGATACTAGAATATAAAATATATTTCTTTTTGTCCATATCAAGAAGTAAAAGGAAATTTTGAAAGCATTATGGCAAGAAATTATCAAAGAAATAAACAAGTAGATAAAAAAATAAAACTACTATGTTTGTAAATATAGCTGAAATCACAAACTCAGTAGATGGGGGAAACAACAGATTAAACACAGCTGAAGAGAGACTAAGTAAATTAGAAGATTGATCTGAATAATTTCCATAGAATGTAAAATTTGAAAGAGGTGGAAATCATGAGCAAGAGAGAGAGACAGAGAATGGAGGGAATGGGGAATGGACCACACTGAAGAGGTAATTGCAGGGAATTGTCCAAATCCATTTAAGGCTCTAATACTTGGGTTAAGAAAGTCTAGCCAACACCAAGCACAATAAAAAGAAAACCACTCTAGTAGCATTATTGTAGACCGAGGGAAGCCAGACAGAAGGAGAGCATCTGAAAATGGAGAGAGAAAGCAGACCACCTCAAGAGCAACAGTTCAACAGCTGACATTCCAGCAAAGGAAGCCAGAAGACAGTGAAATAACACTTTTGGAATATTTAAAGAAAATAATCCCCAGTGAAAATTCTGTGCCCAGAGTATCTTCCAAGAATGAACTGTGCCTAAATAGTCCTCAGACTAACAAACATGGAGAGAATTCACAACAGATGGACTCTTTTGAAGGTTATTCTAAAGGACATGCTTCAGGAAGGAGAATAGCTCCAGTAGGAAGGCCTGAGATTCATGAAAGAATGGTAAGTGTATGAGTAAGTCTGAACACTGGCCATTAAAAAAATGTGTCATCTCAGGGATGAAAAAAAGGATAGCAGTATATTAATGAAACCAATTGCATACACACTGGGAAGGGGATGATCAAAGTTAAAAAATTCTTGAGTCCTTTTTTTAAGAAAGAAAGATAAAGATAGCTGTTTTTAGAATTTAGGTTTAAGCTATTTGGGAAAGAAAGGATAGAAAAAGGCAAATGCCCAAAGCAAAGCTATTATAACTATATTAATATTAGATCAGGTAAAGGCTAATACAAAGATGTTTACTAGAAATAAAGAGGGTCAATATGTATGGATAAAATGTTTAATTTAGCAGAGAAACATGATAATATTAGTCTTGTGGGACCTAAATGTGTACCTTCAAAATGTACAAAATAAAAATTGGAAGAACTAAGAGAAATTGACAAACATCACCAATTTAATCAATGATTTAACACACCACTCCTAATAGTTAATGGGTGAAGAAGAGAACTCTCAGAGAAGGTAGACAAGATTGAACCAATGTAATTAAAGATCTAGAATCAACAGACATACATAAAATATTGTGCCCAACAACTGAAGAGTGCACTTCTTTCAAGAACACATGGGGCATTTCCAAACATTGACCATGTATTAAGCCCAAAGCAAGTCTCAATATCTACGTAGACTGTGTTATTTAACCATACTGCAGTTAAGTTGTAAACCAACAACAAAAAGATAATATATGTGTGACCTTGTCACTAAATCTAGACCAGACTTGCTGACTGACTGACTCAGCGCAGCCAAGGAGCTTGGGACCTACCACCACTTCTCTTGATAGACTAGAGACAACATTTGGCTCCAGTCTGGAATGGTTGTTCTCCAGATCTCTTCTCATTCTAGCTCTCTCCACCATCATCCCACTGAGAGATGTCTTCTCCGTCATATATCCATGCAAGCATCTATTAAAGTTTTCAAAATTAAAAATTCTTCCATGTTGGGGTGCCTGGGTGGCTCAGTGGGTTAAAGCCTCTGCCTTCGGCTCAGGTCATGATCCCAGGGTCCTGGGATCGAGCCCCACATCGGGCTCTCTGCTCAGCAGGGAACCTGCTTCCTCCTCTCTGCCTGCTTCTCTGTGATCTCTGTCTGTCAAATAAATAAATAAAATCTTAAAAAAAATAAAATAAAATAAAAATTCTTCCATGTCATCTTGACTCACAGGTTGGTCTCCCTGCAGACAAGTGTTTGGCGGATAAGCCACCCAAGTGCCTGGGGCAGTTTGGCCCACCCCACTGTCTCCCTGCGTGTGTTCCAGCCTAGAGGGCTCAGCAGGATGTCCCAAGGCATTCATGAGAGGCCTCTCTGAGAGGAATTCCTCACAGGCTCCTGTCACACACTCCCTTCAGGAAACCACCACATCCCATCTCCATCCTGGCTTTGAGCCAAGACGACTCCCTGGCAGGTCTTCCTGCCACTAAACTATAGTTTATAAGCAGATTTACTAGAGATGCGTGGAGTTAAATTATGCCTGACAGCAAAGGGCATGACTACAAGAACCCATCCTGCAACATCTGTTGAAACAAAAGAAAATATTTCCACATCTTCTGCCAGGGTTGTCGACCACATCTTCCTAGTCTATGGCAGGGAAGGAGAGGGGCCATGTATGCCCATAACACATCCCTGGTTCCATTGCGTTTTGATTTATTTACTGGTTGCATTTCAAATGTTATAAGCATGTATATATTCTGATGTGTATCAGTCAAGGTTCTCCACAGAAACAGGAACAATAGGGTATACAGGTGCATTAGAGATTTCCTATGGGAATTGGTATTACGTGATCACAAAGGCTGGGAAGACCCATGACATGCTGTCTACAGGCTAGAGAACAAGAGAGCTGCTGGTGTCATTCCGTCCAAGTGCTAAGGCCTGAGAACTGGCAGGGGGCCGGCCAAGGGGTTGCTGGTGTAGCTCTCCCATGTCAGGAACATGGGAGAAGACAGGAGAAGACAGAAGTCCCAGCTCATTGGGAGAGAGAGAAGGTTCACCCTCCCTCTGCTTTTTTGCTCTTTTTGGGCCCTTGGTGGTTTGGATGCTGCCTGCCCACACTGATGAGGGCAGAGCTTCTTTCCTCGGTCTACTGAATCGAATGTTCATCTCTTTCAGAGACACGCTCACAGACACACCCAGAAATCATGTGTTGGCACTCTAGGCTTCCCTTAGCCAAGCTCATGCACAAGATGAATTGTCACATGATGGCTTATTCTTTTAACATTTGCCGAGGACCTTTCGGTTCCTGGCTCCGGGAGGATGAAGATATGAACACAGGGCTCTTTTCTCTTGAGTTTCTGAAGAGCTCATGCTCACAGAGGGCAGGGATCAGGGAGACAAATGAAGGGCAGAGCTGTCAGCACTGAGAAGTTCGGTCCGAGTGGCTGGTGCCCTGGGTCATGGAAGCACAGACTCAGAAGATTAACCTAACAGGGTGTGTGTGTGTGTGTGTGTGTGTGTGTGTGTGTGTGTGTGTGCATGTGTGTGTGTGCCACCATGCACACACATATTCTACATGTGTATGGTTATGGATTCTGCAGTCACAATGGCATGCCTGTCAGGTTCTGCAGGGTGACAAGCAGTCCTCAAGGGAGCGAATGAGAAGAACATGCAGCAAAGAAGGGAAGAACTAAGGGGAAAGACAAAAACCTGATTTCAACACTAAGACGTATTTTTTTTAAGACTTTTTATTATTATTTATTTATTTGACAGACAGATCACAAGTAGGCAGAGAGGCAGGCAGAGAGAGAGAGAGGAGGTGGAAGCAGGCTCCCCGCTGAGCAAGGAGCCCGATGCAGGGCTCGATTTCAAGACCCTGGGATCATGACCTGAGCCAAAGGCAGAGGCTTTAACCCACTGAGACACCCAGATGCCCCTGCACCAAGACATATTTTAAATGCTTTATTCCT
>ML102967.1:0-24253 GCA_003697995.1 Taxidea taxus jeffersonii
GAATAAGTAAGAGCATTGTTATATTGGAGTCTGTAATTTATCTTGAGAAACTCAGATTTTCACCTTTCTTTATCCTTATCTCAAATAAGCCATCTTGCTTGATACTATGAACAGAGAGTGACTTAAAATTTAGTTGTGATTCTTGAAACCTAATAGGTATCTTGTCACTGAGACAGTACTCAGCATTGCCCAGATTTCTTACTTAAAATAAAAATAAGAAAGTAATTGTGGTAATAACAGTAATAGCTAAAACATACTGAATTCCTACTTTACTTCAGACGTTGTTCTTTTATGTGTAATTATATCTTTAAAACTAATGTATTAATTTACGTAGCTCTGTCTTTATTGATTTATACTGGCAGGTTAAATTTTATTTAGAGTATTTGTATCTCTGATATATCTATCTGCTAACCAGATTTCACAATTGTTCTGTTAGGAGAAGATTGGAAAATTGCTGTAAGTCAGCATTCTGGAAATTGTTCTTATTGTTGTGGTCTTTCTGGAATTTAATATATCTGCTTCCTGTCATAATAATTTGGCCCTCCTCTGTTTGCAGTGTCTGGATTGTTTTGTTGTTGTTATTTTGTTTTGGGTCTTGGTTTTTTTTTTTTCACACTTTATTTTTTTAAGGTTTTATTTATTTGAGAGTGAGAATGAGCAAGTGAGAGAGAGAGAGAGAGAGAGGACACAAGCAGGGGGAGAGAGTCTCGAAGACCCCTCACTAAGCAGGGTGCCTGATGCTGGGCTCTATCCCAGGACCCTGGGATCATGACCTGAGCCAAAGGCAGACACTTAACCAACTGAGTCACCCAGGCACCCCTGCAGTGTCTGTTTTAATCAGCTTTTCTCTACCAGTAGTTTATAGCACCTGGATTTGGGAATGTAGGTGAAACAGAATGCTTTCTTCACGCATAGTGCTGGAAATTTAAAATTTCATTATGAATTAATGCAGCGTCTCAGTAATTCTGCTTAGGAAGAGTAAATTTATTATGAGGTTTTTGTTTCACCTATTAAATAACATGTAAAGAATCTGGCAGAAAGGTTATTATTTATTTATTTATAATTTTTTAAAAGATTTTAATTTTTTATTTATTTATTTGACAGAGATCAAAAGTAGGCAGAGAGGGGGGGGGGGAAGCAGGCTCCCTGCGGAGCAGAGAGCCCGATGTGGGGCTTGATCCCAGGACCCTGGGATCATGACCTGAGCCAAAGGCAGAGGCTTTAACCCACTGAGCCACCCAGGCACCCCCAGAAAGCTTATTTTGAGCTGAACTTTTTCATTAACTTATTTTTTGTGTGTCTCCCTGATTTGTGAAAAATAAAAAGTTTATTACAGAAATGATGACCATTTTATTTTAATTTTGTTTCAGTTGTTTTTCTTTTCCTTTTTTTTAAAAGATTTTATTTATTTATTTGACAGAGATCACATGTAGGCAGAGAGGCAGGCAGAGAGAGAGAGGAAGGGAAGCAGAACAGAGAGCCCGATGCGGGGCTCGATCCCAGGACCCCGGGATCTTGACCTGAGCCGAAGGCAGAGGCTTTAACCCACTGAGCCACCCAGGTGCCCCTTCAGTTGTTTTTCTTAATGGAAATAAGACAAGGTTGGGGCAAGTCCCATCTGATGCAGACACATTCCTGATGTAGACTACTACACAGGCCTCAGGATGGTAGACAGAAGTAGTTAAGGTTTTCAGTTTCTACTTGGTTGTCAATGTCATTCTGCTAAGAAAGTGATGTTTTTAGTTGACTTATGATTTTATTTTTCTGCAGTTTTGGTTTCAGCTGTATAGTAACTAATGAGGGTGACTATTATTCTGAACTTTGTTATTTTGATGCATTATTAATAGGTAATATTTATGGAGAACCTACTGTGTCCTAGGTACTGTACATATTTATCTTACTTAATTCTTACAGCACCCTAAAAGATAATCTTGATATCATTTTATAGCTGAGAGAAAGAGCGTTCTTAAGTGATTTGCCAAATTATACTAATATATAGTAGGCCTGAGCTGTGAACCTCATCTGTTTGACCACAAAAATCCACGGTCTTCTTTGCAGCACTGCCTGGCAACTGTATATTTCATGAAAGCACTGATTGTAATGTGGAACTGAAAGGAAGTGTGGGGGAGGGGCAGGAAAAACACAGAATTCATAATTGTGGATGAAGGAGAAAATGGACTATCGTCAGACAGCAAACAGTCCACAGCTAGCAGTTTTTAAAGGAGATGTAGAGGATGTGTAAATGCTTTTTCTTTCAATTGAAGTATAGTTGACAAGTGGAAGTACTTTTTAAAATGCTATGTTTAGGATCATAAGAACAAGGAAGGGTAATCCCACTCTTTGTGGAGAGATTTTGGGCTGGGCAGATGGGGGCGGGAACGAACCAACCATTCACTTTTGCTTTTATCAACAAGGAAGATTTCATCCTGAAAGTTGGTAAGTTGAAGATTGGGTAAAATTAGATAGTGTCGAAAGGGATCATTTATCTACTGTAAATGAGTCCCAGTCTTTAATTAAAAACCAATTATATCTTCAAAGACTGAAATAACTTCTATATGTAATTGTAGAGCAGTTGTTGTTAAACTTAGAAAGTCTTTCAGAATGAGGTAGTAGTTGAAAGGTTCCTAATGGGCAAATAATTTCCTTGTTCAGAGAGCAAGGGAAAAGTACATTCTGAAAACTGTACAATCCAGTAAACTTATATCAACTTTTAGCATAATTCTAGATTGAATTTTGAAGCAGATGATTTTAGTCATGAGGAAAATGATAATTAAAACCAAAGTGAAAATACCACTGTATACTCACTAGAATGGCTAAAATTAAAAAAATCAGCCATCCCAAGTATTGGCAAGGGTGTGGAGGAACCAGAACTCTCTTACACTGCTAGTGGAATGTAAAGTGGTACGAATACTTCGGGAAATATTTTTTAGTTTCTTAAAAAGTAAAACACACCATGGGGTGCCTGGCTGGCTCAGTTGGTAAAGCATGTGACTCTTGAATTCAGGGTCATGAGTTCAAGCCCCATTTTGGGTATAGAGCTTACTTAAAAAAATAAAAAAGTAAAATACACCAGCTAGTCCCAGCTTTTCTTTACTAGCATTTTGTATTTGAGAAAACTGGAGACCTATGTCCACACAAACATTTGTAAATATGTTTGTAATAACCCAAAATGGGAAGCCCAGGTGCTGTCAACAAGGAAGCAGATAAGCAGATTGCAGTACGTTCATATAAAGAAATACTGCTCTGCGATAAAAAGGAACTATTCATGCATACAGCAACATGGATGCATCTCAGAATCATTGTGGGAATTAAAAGAGGCTGGACAAAATGAAGTACATGTATGATTCAACTTACATAAAATTTTAAAAAGTTCAAACTAATCAGTAGTGACAGAAATCAAGTTAGTAGTTGCCTGGGGTTGGGGTAGAGGAAAAGATGGGTTACAGAGGGACAGAGGAGTCTGGAAGTAATGGACATGCTCATTATCTTGATTGCAGTGAGGTTTTCTTGATTGTATGTGTATGCGTATTTTTCTCTAAAAGGTGGTTTTGAACTCATAAAATAGAAAGGGGTAGTTTCAGGGAGTCTGTCCTTGACCACTAATAGCACATTAAGTCAGACTAATCTCATTGGGGAGAATGGGGTAAAGTCTGCTAGGCTGGTAGCCAAATGGACTACCTTAAATATATTTGTATTTTGAAATGGGAGATACTTGGTTATCTACTGTGATAAAAATGAAATGTAGTTAGTTGGCTTTGTAGATATTTCATACCCCCACGTAAATGCCTCGTGCATTTAGTGTTCTGGGTATTACATTTTAAGAGGAATATTAACTGACTAAAGCGCATCATATAAAAGTGAGTATTGAGAGGACATCTGAGATAATATGAAGAACCAGATTGTCAGATCATATTCACATGAGTCAGAGACTTAAACAGTGTTAAGCTTTACTAATTCAAGGATACAGGCATTCAAAATGGCATAGATCCACCAGAGAGGATCCTGAGCACAGGTCTTTATGTCCTTTCTTTCCTCATCAGGCATGCCATTGACCCAGAGCATTTGAGAAGTTCTCTTAACTGAGGTGTGCACATTATCCACAGCAGAGAGAATTTCCTTTTTGTGTTCAGATAGTTATGTACCTTACTCAACGATTTCCAGGGAGCTCTTAAACTCATAGCTTCTGTCTAGGTTTGTGGACGTTGCACAATCCTAACCAGGGACATCCTGCTAAAAACAAAAACATTTCTTAGATAAGGACTCTCCTGTAACAGAGAAATAGATTTTATAGGGCAGTTTCTTAATTCTTCCTGTGTTCTATCTTTAGAAAGAAGGTGTGTCAATATTAAAGATGGCGTAGATTTGTTTGTGGTATGGTTCAGGAGGCCAGAACTGGTTCCAGAGGATAGAAATAAAAAGGATGCAGGTTACAGCTTGCTGCATAAAAAGCCTTTTTGACAATTACCCATACATAATAAGGTCTTTTTGATGGAAGTTGATACCCTGTTGCTAGATGAGTGTTTCTAAACAATGCAGGCAAGAGGAGCTTCTACTTTTCTTGAGGTTAACTTGATGGTCTTCCACTTCCTAGCCAACCTGAGTGGTTTTGTCTCTAGAAGATTAAGACTATTAATCTGTTTCATGTTCTTGGATGATACTGTCTTGATTGACTTAGAAGAAAGACATTATTTTCTCCAAATTTGTTTAATTCTACTTAGCATTTTATTTGAACTCGTTTTTCTTCAATTTTCTCAAGCCATTTGTTATTTCTTTGTTATTTTTTCTCAGTTTAAGATCCTTAATGTACCCATGTCTTCCCAACTTGCTGCAAATCACTGGAACCAGCAACAAGCAGAACAAGAAGAGAGGATGAGAATGAAAAAGCTCACTTTAGATATCAATGAGCGGCAAGAGCAAGAAGATTATCAAGGTAAATAATCCTTTATAGGACAGAAGTGGGAAAGTTTTATGCTTTTTGGGCTTTTTAAATATAGAATATCAGGGTTTTTTACATTCTCCTTTTCATTTCATCTTTGTAAATATTAAGCTTAAGAAATTGCTTTTATATTCCATTCTGTCTTCACTTACTTGCAAAATAACAATGTCATTTTCATCATATTTTGCCAGCTCCGTAATTCACGTTAGGTTCTGTACTCTTCAGAGCTATGTTTGCAACTGAGATGATAATCAGTTTTTAATTGCCTCATGTTGCCAGTCATCTGTGAGCAATTAATTCAGTACGTATTTATTATCTCATTTGTCTGTCTGGGAATCCTATCTCGAGGACCCCATGCTTCTTCAGATTTGAGGGTGTACTCAAATTAAGATTCTAGTTTTGTACACATGTACCCAATACTCTTCAGCTAACTGGAACCTCATGTATAGAATCCATGAACCTCATTAGCCAGCCTCTTGGCATTTTTAGAGCCGTAACATGACTGTTTATTATATAGCACTGTATTGACAGACTGGTTTCTATGCAAGAGAGATTGTTAAGTAAATAAATATTTGGTTTTCTATCTTCGAATCGTTCTTCTAGAATCTCTTCTGGTAGATACCCAACATTTTTTTTTTTAAAGATTTTATTTATTTACTTGACAGAGATCACAAGTAGGCAGAGAAGCAAGCAGAGAGAGAGGAAGGGAAGCAGGCTCCCTGACGAGCAAGGAGCCCGATGTGGGGCTCGATCCCAGGACCCTGAGATCATGACCTGAGCCGAAGGCAGAGGCTTTAACCCACTGAGCCAACCAGGCGCCCCAAAACCCAACATTTTTAACAGTCAGTAGTAATGGCTAACATTCAACATAAGTGCCTGCTACGGGCTGGGCACTGACTTCTGTACTTTTACAAAGCACATAAGCCTCACCATAGTTCCAGGAGATAAGTGCTTATTATTACCTGCATTGACATATAGGGAAATGAACCGGAAGTCTCATAGCTAGTAAGTACCAGAGCTGGGATTTGAACCAATATTGTCTGGCTCCAGATGCTATGTTTGTCGCTATTGAACTAGACTGCTTCTCATACTGTTTTACTGCCTCACACTTATGTAGTGGGCAGATTGACAGTATGGGGAATATTGGATAGTAAATGCTTAAAGAGCGTGTCGCTTCTCTTGGTGTGCCCTTTCAGAACTTCTTAATCATTTTAGTCTGTGTAATGGCTATTTTTCTTTAATCACCTACCTGACAGAACTAAAAAACTTGATCTCCCTAGGGTTTTATTTGCTTCATGGAGAGGAGTGCATTTACCACAGTTAACCACTTTTTCTGTTTTGCTCCTTTGTACAGAAATGCTGCAGTCTCTTGCCCAGCGTCCAGCTCCAGCAAACACCAATCGGGAGCGGCGGCCTCGTTACCAACATCCAAAGGGAGCACCTAATGCGGATCTAATCTTTAAGACTGGTGGGAGGTAAGATGGTCTCTCTTTTTTTCCCTCCTTTAGTTACTTGTTTTTCATGATGTCTGTATGAATAAATTAGATAGTTTTGGATTATACTTAATGATAGAGGCCTAATTTTTAGCAAAATAGAAAAGTCTTTGAGTTGTAGATATTTGAGAAAAGAAAACATTTATAAAATAATTCGTTTTTTGTTTTTTGTTTTTTTGTTTTTTTTTTTTTTAAAGATTTTGTTTATTTATTTGACAGACAGAGATCACAAGTAGGCAGAGAGGCAGGCAGAGAAAGAGGAGGAAGGGAAGCAGGCTTCCTGCTGAGCAGAGAGCCGGATGCGGGGCTCGATCCCAGGACCCTGGGATCATGACCTGAGCCAAAAGCAGAGGCTTTAACCCACTGAGCCACCCAGGCGCCCCCGTTTTTTGTTTTTTAATTTCAGCCACATTGATCTTGGCTTTCACTCTCTCTGTGAGTGGACTTCTTTGGATTCTTTAATTTTCACTTCTGCATTCACAGAGATGACTAGTTATAGATGAGTTTGAGAGAAACCACACTTTTCTGTTAGGATTTTTCGGGCCAGTATTGAGTAATATTTACAAAACCTCAAAATCTGTTTCCTAGACTTTTAAGCCTGCAGGTTGCATTTGTTCTGAGGTATTTGTTTGTTTTTAATTATAGAATGTCCTGCTGGGATCCATGCCAGTTCTGCTTAAACTTGAGTTGCTTAAAGTGAAATAATTACAATTCCATAAGGAATTTCACATAGAAGATTCCCAATAAGACCTTATTCATCTTCTTTTAAGGGAGAAAGTTTTTCTGGGATCTGGTGTAAGGACCCATACCATCAACTCAATTCTCTGTCTTCTGGTCAGGTTATAATGAAAGATAACAATGGCCATGCTGCTCTTTCTGATCTCCTTCAGGATATTGGTGTTTTAGGCTAAGGACAGACAATAGGTCTAGGATGTCACCTTGCTGTCGGCGGCAGACAAGGTGGGTATGGGAGGGAGTGTGCTAGGGATAGGGAGCAGAATAGTTCATTACTGTGACAGCAGTGGGGGAAGTGTAAGTCTCTGTCTTGTACGCACTTTATGTTTGTGTGTACCTGATAACATTTCTCTTTGACCTATATGCTCAGACAACTCTAGTCAGATTATGGGTGAGCACATTGGTTTGTCATGACAGTTTAGGGGTCTGTTCTTTAATATCTAGTGAGTGTAATGTTTTTAGAAATCCAAGCTAGGACTGATACACAAATCCATCTAATGAGGCGCAAGATACTAGGTTATTTTTAATTATCCAAGCTTCATTAAAGTCCTTTAGTAAAACCTTTTATTGCCGCTAAAACGTAGAAGCGAGGTAGTTTTAAAAAGCCACGAAAATTTTCGTTTTGTGCGTTTTACATTTTCTTACAGAGCTTTGAATATATATCAGTGTTCTTAATAATACCTATTTCTCTTGTATCCTGGTTGGCAAACAGATCTATTAGAATATTTTTATCTTGATGTTTTCTACCAACTTCACCTCTACATATTGTAGCTTCACATCTCTGAATGGCATGATTTCTATTAATGCCTAATCCCTTCTTGAATCACGTAATGCAAGTATAGTGCATTTTCCTAATTTTTCCCAATTTTTAAATGTTTGGGTGGATTTAAGAATCAGTAACTATGACATTTGATACATAATTGATACTTGCGGTGCAATTTGCCCCCTCAGCTTTCATTCATTCCGCACTTACCATGAGTTCAGTCCTACACTATGGCAAATTAAAAAGTACAAAAAGACAAAGTCTTTATGCTCAAGCTTATAGTCCAGTGGGAAAACTAAGTATAGGTATTTGAAAGAGCTGATTTTGTCCAAGTCATATAATTATTTAAACATTCATTGAAAGTTTATTAAGTACCAGGCATTTCTTTTTTTTTTTTTTTAAAGATTTTATTTATTTATTCGTCGGAGAGAGAGAGAGGGAGCGAGCACAGGCAGACAGAGTGGCAGGCAGAGGCAGAGGGAGAAGCAGGCTCCCTGCCGAGCAAGGAGTCCGATGTGGAACTCGATCCCAGGACGCTGGGATCATAACCTGAGCCGAAGGCAGCCGCTTAACCAACTGAGCCACCCAGGCATCCTGTACCAGGCATTTCTTAAGCAATTGGGAAAATGTGTAAATTTATATATGCTAATAGATGTGTAATAGATGAACACAAAGGTATGCCTTTTAGCTACCAGTTATTCAGTTGTTTTTCAGAATTCTCTTTGTTAACTTATGTTTTTGTTCCCTCCCTCCAGCCCCTAATTAACCAAACTTGGAAGGATTGGCCATATGCTCTTTCTTCCTCACCTCTCACTGGTCTGGCTGACTGTAGTCTACCACCCCCTCACCCCAGCCCCCAGCCATCTCCCAGTGTTTCATTCTGTTTCTTTCAGGCTGCCCCAGCAGCAGTCAGCACATGGGCCCTCTTTTTCTTTTTTTAATCTTTTTTTTTTTTTAAGATTTTATTTATTTATTTGAGAGAGAGAGAGACAGAGTGAGACAGCATGAGAGGGGAGGTCAGAGGGAGAAGCAGACTCCCCATGGAGCTGGGAGCCTGATGTAGGACTCGATCCCAGGACTCCGGGATTGTGACCTGAGCCAAAGGCAGCCGCCTAACCAACTGAGCCACCCAGGCTCTTTTTCTTGATATACTCTCTTCCCTGGCTTCTGTAACTGTCCTGTCTTCTCTTCCCTCCTTGACTCCTTCTTCCTGTCACCTGATTCCTTTATGGGCTTTCTTCTGCCTGGAGACGCTCATGTCACTTAGGGTCACTCCTAGACCCTCCTCTCTTATCCCTGTACTCTCCATGGGAGGTGTCCTTCCCTCCTGTGGCAAAGTTACCATCCATTGTTCTGGCTCAGGTCACAGATTTTAGTTTCTGACTGTATGTCTACCTGTCTTCTAAACAACCACCTAGGAGGTGTGTCCCTTGCCCCCAGTCTTTCTCCTTGTCCTCTGTTTTCTGGCTCAGCAAGCAGAGGCCCTGCCGGGCCACTTGTCCACACTAGAAAAGGAGGTTTAAGTTTGGACTGTTCTCCATATCTAATTAATTAACAGATCCTTTGATTCTACTACTGAATACTTCTCACACTTGCCTATTTTATTCTACCTCTGCTGCAGACACCCTAGATCGGGCTGCTATCACTTATTATTGGATTGCTGCCAGCAGCCCCCTGATCTACTTCTCAGTCTCCAATATTAATCCCTTCTAATTCATTCTTTATGCTGTACTCACTTTATTCTTTCTAAATTTGCCCATCTGCTGTCTGAGTAGGTGAACTCTTCTACTTAAAACCTTTAGTGGCTCCTTATGGCTTGTAGGATAAAGTCCAAACTCCTAAACTTAGTTACCAAGACCCTGCATTATTGGGGGATGGGGGGCGTTTGTAATTACCTTATTGACTTTATCTCTTTCTCTTCCTCTACTCCCAACCAAGCTGGCCTTTTAAGTCCTTCTAGTCATGTTCTCTGTTTGGAACTTTCTCGTGTTTTCCTCTGGATATCTCCTGTTCTTCCTTCACATCTTACCTGGTAGTCTCAAGTCTGACGTAAGTTGGTGCATATATGCTGCCCTGTATTTCTACAGACTTTGTCCTGTGTAATCACCTACTAACTTGTCTTTATATCCCCCATGAGACTGAAGATTGAGGACAGAAATGAAGCCTTACCTTGTTTTCTGTTATAAATCCTCCATGGCTCTTGGGCCTAGCACATAGTAGTTGATATTTGTTGAATGGACATTTGTTGAATGGACAGAGAAAAATCTTTGAAAAATCTGTATTTAGTCATTTTTTAAAAAATATATTATTTATTGATTTATTTGTCAGAGAGAGAGAGAGCACGTGCACCCACACAAGCAGGCAGAGAGAGAAGTAGGCTCCCTGCTGAGCAGGAAGCCCGATTTGGGACTTGATCCCAGGACCCTGGGATCATGACCCGAGCCAAAGGCAGTGGCTTAACCGACTGAGCCACCCAGGCGTCCCTGTATTTAGTCATTTAATAAAATTTTTCCCTAAGCTCTGTTCCCTAGCTCTTTCCTCATTTCCTGATTTTGTGAAAGTCCAGTTCTTGAGTTAACATCTCTTCCTGTTTTAAATCTCTTAAAATCATAACTCAATAAAAAATGCTGACTTGTCCATCATTCTTAAAAATGGCTTTCTGTAAAATATTATGGTGGTCTTATAATACACTGGTCTTAAAATACAGGCACGAGTGAACATGGGAAAGGAACAAGCAATCATGCAAACATAAGTTTTTGACCCGTTCAAGCACCAAATGTTCTTTGCCATTTTTTTAAACATAAGTTTTAAGTGAAGAAATGTAGTCATTTGAAGGAACATAACTGGTAGGGTGGAGTCTCCTGGTGGTTTGGCACCTCTTTATTTATTTTCTATTTTTAACACTGGGCCACAGAGTAGAAAGATGTGTATCTAGAGCAGTGGTTCATCAAATCCCTTAGGAAGAATGTGCTGTGAGATGAATTTCTAAATAGAGGAGGGGGAAGAAAACTTGAGTCAGGTCTGAGAAACTGTTTTCAACTTGACTCTTAACTTGGCTACTGTTTATTTTAAAAAAAAAGTTATTAATATTGACCATGTTATATGGCAGATAAGGAGAAATTAATTTGGACATTGGTTATTAAAGCAGATTTTGATGGGTTCCCAGCCATTAATTATAATGATTTAAAATTTTTCTAATCACAAGTGATCCTTAAAATAGGCTTGAATTAAAATTGCAGCCCTTCTCACTGGGCAGTGATACCCTAACAAAGGATAGGCATTTGCTTATAATGCGTTAAAATTGCAATAACATTCTGGTAAAACAGTTAACGAGTGCAGAAAAGGTTGTTTTCCACTCTGCCAGTGTTGAAAATACTGTGAAACTTCACATCTTTGGCAAGTGTTAGTGCTGATACAGTTTCTGTGCTAAAATTCATATGAATTAAACCAGTGCTCCTTAAACTTTAAAATACATATACATATAATTATATATATGGTTTTATTTTTTGTTTTTTGTGTTTTTTAGAGAGAGTGCCCACATGAGCAGGGGTGGGGGTGGGAGAGAGAATCCCAAGTGTGCTCCACATCCAGCATGGAGCCCAGTGCAGGGCTAGTCTCACGGCTCTGAGATCCTGACTTGAGCCGACATCAAAAGTCAGTCACTCTGCCAACTGAGCCACCCAGGTGCCCTTAAATATGTACTTTAATTTTTGTGGCTTTTATTAAACTGCTAGTTTTCACTCATTTCTAACATCTCCCAGGTGATGAAAAGCTGCTGAAATACAGATCACACTCCAAGTAGAGTGTTATACTTTAAGACTTCTTTTAACCTATCTTAAGGAGATGTGCTTTTTTTTTTTTTTTTTAAGATTTTATTTATTTGAGATAGAGAGAGCAAGTGAGTACAAGCAGGGTGAGTCAAGCTGCAGAGGGAGAAGCAGACTTCCCACTGAGCAGGGAGCCTGGTGTGGGACTCCGTTCCAGGACCCTGGGATCATGACCTGAGCTGACGGCAGATGGTTAACCAGTTAAATGACTCTAGCACACCGAGATGTGCATTTGTTTTTAGAAATTTTCTTTATGTCCTTACTATAAAATTAAATAAATGATACTTTTGTAAAATAGAGTCCCTTATGGAATAGTTTAATCCAAAGTGTATATTTTTGGGGCTCTTAAATGTTTAAATCTCTCAGAATGATTGTTTGCCTATAAAGCAGTCAAATGACATTCTATACTATATTCAGGGATATATTTATCTTATCAAAGATTGGGCATTTTCGGGGGCGCCTGGGTGGCTCAGTGGGTTAAGCCTCTGCCTTCGGCTCAGGTCATGATCCCAGGGTCCTGGGATGGAGCCCACCTTGGGCTCTCTGCTCAGCAGGGAGCCTGCTTCCCTTCCTCCCTCTCTGGCTGCCTCTCTGCCTCCTTGTGACCTCTGTCAAATAAATAAAATCTTGGGAAAAAAATGTCCAGTCTTTTTTTTTTTATCATTTATTGTATTTATTTAAAATATTGTATCTTAAACAAATAAAATAAAATATTCTATCTTAGACCATTTGTCTTGACTTTAGGAGAGACTCTCTCTCAGGGAGTACTTGTGTTATTGACCTTGTTCCATTCAGTTCAGTCCAGTTATAGATATATCAAGCCGAAGATACACTTCGCCATATTCGCATCTTATTCTTTGAAATCTGTTTCTTGCTCATGTAAGCTTCTCTTGTGAGCAGTGAACTGCTAGTGCTGCCAGAGGATGCAGCGCCCGCTGGGTGATGGCGGCCAACTCCTCGTCTCGGTGCCAGCGGTCTGCAGGCTTGCCTCCTCCTGACAGCTGTTAGGGGGAGTCTGTTTAGGGTCCTCCCTCAGCTCCTGCAGCACTGCCGATCCTTGCACCTCCATCTTCACCTGGCATTCCCCTCTGAGTGCATCTGTATCCAAATTTCCCCTTCTTAGAAGGTCAGACTGGATTACGGGCCTGTCCTACTCCAGCGTGGCCTCATCTTAACTAATTATATCTGCACTGACCCTTTGCAAATCAGGTTGCATCCTGAGGTCCTGGCGTTAGACTTCAACATGCGGATTTGGGGGGTGGGGTAGACACAGTTCAACTATTATACAAACCCTAAGCACTCAGCACCTTAGAGAGTAGTTACAGGCAAGATTCCAGGACCACCTGTCTGATCTCCATCAGAATTGCTCGTTTTAGTGCCCCTCTACTCCTGTTGTTTCTTAGTCTAGTAGGAGTTTGTGTGTTCTTTTAAGAAGCACCGGTTTGCCTGGGACACCTCAGGAAACAGCGGTTGGTGGTGTTGAGGGGGCCTTTTCTTGCCAGAAGTTTGCCCTCAGCGCTAGTTCTTTTTAACGTTGCCCTGTTTGTGCCTCCAGGAGACGTTGATCCAGCAGCACGTGTCATTTCATTAGGTCCTGTATCTGATGTTGTGGATAGTGGAGTCCTCCAGCAATTGAATGAGAGCAGTGGACACATCTCAGCATGTCGGTCTAGAGAGTTGCGAATCTAAACCTGGGACAGGCTGGGGCCATGAGGCGGGAACAGCAGCCTCTGCCAACACCGGAACAAGCCGAAGCTTCCAGATAAGGCGTAAAGGCCTTTTGTAATGGAAATCACGTGAGGGTTAATCTTCTCTTGAGAATGTCGGTCAAGAAATGAGATGGTTAACTTGACTACTGAGCAGTTACACCAAGAAGAGCGTCAATGAGATGACTGAGCCAGAGAAGAAACGGTTGTGATGGTAATGGTATGGGGGAAATGAACTTGAGTTTTAAATTTGATTTGAGTTACAGTGTCTCTGAATTGAACATCCCATGTTGGAAGAAGATACATTTGGGGGCTCCAGGACTGCAGTAGAAAAGTATAGAGCAAGCAGTAAAATCTTCTAGTAAAAACTTACATGCAGGACAACAAAATGATGAAAGATAACCAAATACCAGATAATCCACCAGGAAGGCTTTTGTTTAGGAATTTGTTTCAAGAGGAACAAGGGATGAGGGAGAAAAATCAGTTTTATCCATCAGAGTCAGTAATAGAAAATTGCCTAATAGGGTAAAAGAAAAATGTGAAGACTTCTACTACACAAAGAGCAGGAGTTCAGATGGCTTAGAGGAATCTGACACCAGCCCAAGAACAGGGAGAGTTGAGCCCATTGTAAGTATCATAGAAAACAAACAGCGTACCAGTCAGCATGTCACAGAAAATGGACGAAGGACAACAAAGAAAGGGGATCAGAAGATTTTGTTGACCTTCATGGGTTTACAGCCTCTGTCTTTAAAGAAAGTATGGAAACAGTAGAGCTTTTATTTTGCGTTTGTTTTTGTTTTGTTTTGTTTTGTTTTGTCCCGTCCCCCCCCCCAAATAGAAATGAGGGTTCTTAGTCTGTTTCTGGCAATCTGTTAATTTATTAGGATAGTTGTCTTTCGTTTGCTTTCTGATAGGCATAGTAAATTTAGTTAAAGAGCACATCTGTATGCTACCACTTGATTACATCTTTTTTTTCCTAGCTATTTTGCATTTTTTTCTTTTACCATGTTTCAGTTTCTGCATGTAGAATTAAATAAGAACAAAACTTGTAAAGTTGTAACATTTCACATGGAAATGCTGCCCGATCTTCACCAGCTTCAGAAATCTGACCTTTGCCGATGCTGCAATAAAGTGTTGTAATTTAGATTTGGCATGGTTGTGTTTTATTTGGTTTGGGTTTTGGAAATTTTATTAAATGGGTAGATCTTTGTCTTCAAAGGTCATCCTTGTTCTTTCTGAAACAGTCTCAGAGACAGTTTCTTGGGCATATCAGTGGTAGTGCTACTCTCCCTATAGCATTCTGGGTTTGCGTGGTTTTCCTGGGTGCCTGAGTCACCTCACCTGAGGGTCTGTACACAGAGTAGCCAGCCCATGGAGACCAGTAGAATAAGCATTTTTAGAATGGGCTTAAAGCTGGTTAGATGGAAAAGGTTGACATGGTCTGGCCTAGCGTGAGGCAGCATTTCTGGTTTTACCCATGTATGTGCAACAGGATTGACAGACGCCTCTGTGCAACTCAGAAAGGAATCACAAGAACCACTCTTTTCGGTTTCTTTCCAGGTGTTCATTTCAAGGCAGCCTTACACAATCCAGTGTATCCATTTAGAATTTGTAAAGAAACAAACTTTTAATTAAAAAAGGAAGTTTCAAAACTCTACTTAATTCTATTAATCACAGTTTCCCAGCCTCATTGCCATCTTTGTCGTGGTTTGATATGCCATTACTTGTGATCCTACGTTGGGGAGAATTGTTTACAATTGTTATTATTTTTACATTCTTTCTAAGTTTTAAATTGTTAGGGGAAGCCAGAGATAATTCAGTTGTATATCATGCACAAGGCAAAGAATACCTGAAAATCAGCTGTGATAATTCACCTTCAGTCTTTCATCCAGAAAGAACAAGGTCACTAGCAGGTGTCCCATGTTTTGGGAACTGTAAAGAAAGTGGACCAAATAAGGTGGCGTGCAACATTGGTACCTGACTCAGCTAGATTACTGGAACAAAGATAGATTACTGGTGACCAAAAGATCAGTGCCATGTAAGATAGGTTATGTGTTAACCACCAATAAGCTTGTGTCTATTAAAAATAAATAAGGGGGAGAGCCTCCTGACTTTTAGGAAACATTGTGGTTCTCATAACTTTGTCAGTCTTCGGGGCCTCCTTTCCCTCTTATGGTCCATTAAAGGTAAGCAGATGTTAACAAATCTGATATCAGGCTTTGAGCCCTTGATTCCTTTTGAGAACTAATGAGCCAAAAAGGCCTCTGGGCAGCCTAAAGTTCCCTCCTCAGGTGAGTCCCTGGGGTTCGTTGTGGGAGTCGTCCATACCTCGCCTGCTCTCCATAGAGTCATCACCAACATGCCCATGTCAACCTCAGCCAAAAAGAAGGAAGAAGGAAGGACAATGGTAACACACAGCTGGAAGAGTGGAGAAAGAGCAAGACCAGAAAGCTAACAACCACATGAGCAAAACACAGACACACGAAAGATAAGAGAAGAGCAGAGCCAGGCCCCGTGGGGGGGTGGTAGTCAAGGAGTGTGTGGGATGTTAGTACTGGAAGAAATAGTCTATCGATGGTAAATCGTCCTGGAAAGTACGGCCACTTTACCCCACTTAATGCAATAATGTCAGTCATTGGTGGTATCAGAGTTTTTGTAAGCAGAATTTTTATAGGAAGGAAATGGGTCCAGACTGGTGAGGCCAATAACAAAGAGGGGTAAACCTCAGATTTCCTAATAATCTCCCACTCTATTATATCTTGATAATACTCATAATGGAAAACCTGACATGTTTTTAAAAAATACAAAAACCTCATAAAAGGCAGAGATGAAACAGTTTGTGCTTCCTTCTGAACTGGTTTTAAGGTTTTTTACATTTGTGGATGACCTTGCAGCTATCCAGAAGCCCAGTGTGCTATGTTGTCACAAATGAAAGATACCCAATTTGAATTTGCTTAAACCCATGGGAGACTAAGGATCCTAATGTTTGAAGCCAACACGGGAGTATTATTGGGCTTTAGAAGTAACAAAATGCAGTCCAGATTCACACTGTGCTTTCTGCTCCTCTGCTTTGTTCTTCCTCAACTGTCTCAAGTCTCCCAGATTGGGCAGCTTAAACAGCCTTTCTCACAGTTGTGGAGGTTGGAAGCCCAGGGTCAAGGTGCTAGCATGGTCAGGTTCTGGTGAGGCCTCCCTCCCTAGCTTGCAGCTGTGGCCTTCTCACGATGTCCTCTTCGTCCCTCTCTGTGTCCTCCACTTCTTCCTCTTGTAAGGACACCACTCCTATCACATTAGGGCCCCACCCGAGGACCTCATTTAACCTTAGGTACCTCCTTTAGAGGCCCCTTCCAAGTTACAGTTGCCCTGGGGGTTGGGAGTTCAACCTAAGAAATTTGGGGGACAAGATTCAGTTCATAGCATTCACTGTAAACTTGGCTGCCATCATCTCCTGAGTCTTCTCTCTAGCTACAGAGACCATCTGATGGTCTGTGGCCACATCTGCATGTTACTCAACTGCAGGCTGTGTTTGGCGCAGGCATCTGACCTTGGGCCAGTGAGCTATGCTCAAGGCGAGGGCCCTACAGCACCATGGCTGTCCTTGCAGGGGCCTTACCAATTATCCAGAGAAGGGCCAATTCCTGTACTCACTTTTCCAAAATTGGGTTTCTCTCAGATTTTAAATGTGAAGTTTCCCACACTGCTATTTCTCAAGTTTGGTTTTTAAAGAACCCCAGGTGTTTTTATCTATACAACCTCTTGTTATAGCATCCCTTTTACTTTGTGTGGCTGCATCGAGGTGTAGCTGTCCAGCTCGCCATCTGACGCTTGTCCTTATTCTTGTTTTGGATGAAAATAAAGTGAAGGTGGGATCCATTTAAAACAAATTTGAAATACCTAACATCCTATAGTAAAATCACATTTTTGACATCTATTGAAAAAGTTTTTTTTTCTCTTTAACCTTTGGAAATCCAAAGGACACTCAGCTACCTGTTATCTCAATAGATAAGCTTTCTGGAGGAATAACTTAGAAAGTTGTTGGATTATTACTCAAATGTTTGTTTCCTTGGAAGTCGTTCTAATTTTCTAGTTTTTGAGAAAAGTATTTCAAATTCTGTAGAGTGTGTATGTGTGTGTACGAATACTCATATTTTTATGTCATTCTGGTTCTATGAACTGTTTGTGATCTAAGAGGTAATTTTTTGTAATTGAAGACCTGGGTTTAATGTGTCTCCCCACCAAGAGCTGTGTGCACCTGTATACACTTGCCATTAGGGGGTGCTTGGGTCTGGAACATATTTTCAGTAACACCCAAAGGCAAGAAATGTCTGCTATGTTCAGAGGGGCAGTGAAGGCACCAGGCTGACCCCTGATTGCTCACTCATTAGTTGTAGATTAAATCTTTTTTTTTTTTATTTGACAGAGAGAGAGAGAGATCACAAGGAGTCAGAGAGGCAGGCAGAGAGAGAGAGAGAGAGGAGGAAGCAGGCTTCCTGCTAAGGAGAGAGCCCGATGCAGGGCTTGATCCCAGGACCCTGAGATCATGACCTGAGCTGAAGGCAGAGGCTTTAACCCACTGAGCCACCCTGGCGCCCCTCATTAGTTGTAGATTGAGCACCATCTCCAACACTTCCTTCCTATATGACCTTAGGTAGTTACTAACCTCTAGACCTCGGTTTTCTCATCTGTAAAATGGGGTAACTTTTTAGGGTTGAATGACGAAATAATGGGATTATGGACATGAGGGTTTTAACACAGTGGCTACTGTGTAGTTAGTATTCAATAAAGGTTAACTAGTAGGAGTGGTGGCAGTAGTTGTAGTAACCACGGCTTCTATGTGCCAGACAGTGTCGGTTGCAAAGTTGACTGACACACTCTTAGCTCTCGAAGAACTCCTAAATCCTTCAGGTGTTCAGACAGTAAATATGAAGTTCAGACATGGGTGGCTAAAATCACTCGCATGACCTCCAACAAACTATATACATTATCACCCACAAACAGGTGTCCCCAAAAAGCAGTGGGAATGCCACTCTTCAAGTGACTCGGGCCTGGACTAAGTCCTCTTTCCTTGCCAAGTAGAAAAATAACGTCCCCATTTCCCCAGAGAATACTGGCCACGTAAATTCAGTCATAAACCTTTTATTTTATAGTAAAAGTATAGTATGTTTTTTTTCCCTATCTCTTCCTCAACAGCAGAGGGTTGTTCGTTGACTTGACTATTAAGGAAAACTACGTGGTGGTCCTACTTCATATGACTTCAAAAGTAGGGTAGCTTCTGAGTCCTCCTAACGTTCCCGAACAAGATAGAACTGGCTATTGGGTCAGGCCATGCCCAGTGTTTTCCCAAAGCGTATAATGGATGGGGTCAGACCGACCAAATGCCTGGGTGCTCTTTGGAAGACATGGGGTTCCATGAAACTCCACAGGCTGGCAACGTCTTCCAGCAGGCAGGATGGGCCAGGAAAATACTTCAGTCATGTTGAGATGCAGGTGGTGTTTTCGCTGGGCTTCTTTGAGAGGGTGTTGACAATGAGAAGTGAAGGAGACAAAACAGGAAGCAGCTTTGAAATGGTAAAGTGGAGTTGTTCCTTGGTTTGGCCAGTTTGACTCCCTGCTTATGTGTGTAGCACCAGGCTATGTGGGGCTTGGCCTTCAAGCCAGTGAACCCATACTTGCTGTGACTTCTGTGTGCACAGGGGCCATTGATGAAGCCTTGAGAATATGAGGAATTGTAAGGAATGGCCCAAATGCTTCAGAAATGTATAACCTTGATCAAAGCTGCACTCAGAATGTGTACCCTTCCACATCAATGCAGGATCAACTACTGCACGGCCCCCCTTCCATGACCCTGGTGTGGCAGAGGGATGCTGGACAGCGCCAGCTGGAATTCCGGTCCTGCCCCTTGTTGGGTAAGTGTCATAACCTAAGCCTCATTTAACTCATTTGGACAATGAGAAATGATGAATTTTCCAAGTTGGTTTTGAAAATTGAATATACAGCGTTTAATCAACATTTGGTATGTGCTAGGCAGGGGTGACAGGGACGCACAAGGCAAAATCCCGCTTCTATGGAGCTTACAGTCTAGGAGGGAGAGATGTAATAAAAAAAAAAAAATTAAGGGTCAGAGACGCCGTAAGGGATGGCTCCTGTGGTGTGTCTCCCAGGCCTCCTTGGCTGAAGGCCTTGTTCCAGGAGTGCTGCTGGCTGGCGGCTTTCACTCCTTCTAGAACTGCTGGGCTATAGATATTGCTGAGTGTGACCTGTGGCTGGCCACACATGGAGACTGATCAGTGCAGGAGTATGAAGGCCCGGCCATCCTCAGCCCTGGTCAGGATAACTCTAGGGCCTTTCCAACGGCAGAGCTCTGCTGTTGGGCTTACGTCCCAGCTGACTTGCCCCTCTACCCATGCATTCTGCTCACACTTCCACAGAGGTTGATCCCAAGAGTCCTTCCTGGTAAACATTCTGTCTTTGTACTCCTCCTCAGAGTCTGCTTTCCTGAGCTTACACTGTAATGCAGGTACTGTGCTGGCTGGGGGACTATGGTCAGCCAGCTCCTTGAGACTGGGCCCGTAAAGAAGGGGTGCTCCCTGCAAGGAAAATGGGCTCAGCCAAGATGTGAATGACAAGGATCAACCCTTGGAGATGGGAGACACACATTCCACAGGATACTGGAGAAAAAGCAAAGAGCATGGCACATAGAGGAACTCAGGGAAAAACCAACAGGAGTCAGGGCCCATACTGGAGATGATTTGTAAGCCAGAGTGAGAAATTTGGATTTCCTTCTAGGTGTGACAACATTGATTTGATCTAATTTTCATGGGTCACTCACTGCTGAGTTGAGTGTAAGAGACCTGTAAGGTAGGAGTACTGAGGAGAGGATGAGAGACAATGGGGGTGATGGTGGTGAGAAGGATCAGATTTCAGACCTATTTCCTGAGGGCCACCTGCTGGGTTCCATGGAGGAGGGTGGGGGAAAGAACCATTGGGTCCCTGCCTGACTAGTTGGGTGGTGGGGTGCTGCAAACAGACAGTGTCCAGGGGGTGTCATTCTTGGGAAAGGGAGCTACAAGGAGGCTCCTGCTTCCTCTGCTCTACTAGTCTGCAGGGCCTGGCCCCATACCTCATGTTTTCACAGGCTGCCAGTGAAAATGGGCACTGCCAAATGGACTGGTTTCTGGAGACTTCCTAGTCTGTGGGTGGGTGGGCAAAGGTCTTGGCCAGAGAGCTGAGATCATGTAGCCCTGGAAAAGGGAAAGGAGGCACCAGGGGCCTCTTCTAAGAGCTCAGGCTTCCTTGTCCTCTGGGACCCTTGGGCCCCAGTGCTGGGCCTGAGGCTTGGTGAGTGAGGGAACGCTCCCTGCAGGGCTGTGCAGACCTGTGCGAACAGAGGTGACTGCAAACTGATCTCTGGCTTTCTGTTCTGTGTGACCTGGATTTTCCTTTCCTTTTAATTTGACTTTTGTTTGTTTGCTTTGCATTGTCTCGGAGCGACTCAGGAGACATAACAGGCGGCTGGGCTGGCGGTGTTGTTGCACACCTGGGTCGGGGTAGAGGTCCTCCAGCCACAGCCTGCAGGTGTCCCTCTCTGAGGCCAGTGCTCAGCAGCAAAGCCCTGGGCTTCCTAAAGCTTCGGGCACCAGGCAAACCACACCCACCTGGGTGTGCTTTGTCCCCTCCCTCCCCCTCCCCTGCCCCCTGTAGTAGGAACCAGGGGAAGGTGCCATCCGACTGGCAGGCACAGCCCCCATGGGAGAAAGGCTTCTGCTTACTCAGAGCCTGTCAGGAGAGAGGTGGAAGGTGAAAAAGAAGATCTGTGGCTGGCAGAAGTGTTTAGGTTTCTAGTGCCAGCCCTGTGACTCTGCCCCCTCCCTAGTCAACCAGTGTTTCTGTACTTTCAGTTCCTGCTGGCTTCAGCTGGAGAATAAATGTGGAGATCAAATGCACGAGAGGCGGTTAACCCCCTCGTGCTACTGGGGACGAAACCTAAAATATGTACAGGATCCCTAATTCCATTTGACTTTTTTGTTGTTGTTGTTGTTTTGTTTTGTTTTTAAGATTTTATTTATTTATTTGACAGAGAGGCAGGCAGAGAGAGAGAAGGAAACAGGCTGTCTGCAGAGCAGAGAGCCCGATGTGGGGTCATGACCTGAGCCGAAGGCAGTGGTTTTAACCCACTGAGCCACCCAGGTGCCCGTCCATTTGACTTTTTAAACTTTTTAGCTGGAAATAATCATAAACCCTGGAGAGTTTGCAAAAAACAGTACAGGGTCCTGCAAACACCCCATCCAGCGGTGGCATCTTAGATGACCATAGTATGGTATCAAAACCAGGAAACAGACATTAGGTAAATACTGATAGACTACAGACTGTCCAGTTTCCGCTGGTTTTTACATACGCGTTCATATAGGTGGTTCTGTACAATGTGATTCCATGTATAGATTCATGTAACCCCTCCACAATCAAGACACAGTTCCATTGCCACAAAGGAACTCATGAGCTAGCCCTTGTCACTGGGTAGAATAGAGTTCTCTGGAGAATCTGAACCAGTGGGATATTTATAGTCATATATGAAGACATTTAGTACAGGAATTCATTTTGGGGGGTCTGGAGGCTGGGAAGTCCCACAGTCTGCCTTCTGCAAGCCGGAGATGCAGGACAGCAAGTGGTATAATTCAATCTGAGTCTGAAGGCCCAACATCTACCAGCCCTTGTGTCCGAGGGCAGGAGAAGACGGATGACCCAGGTCGAGCAAAGAGAGCACATTTGCCCTTCCTCCACCTGTTCACCTTCCTCTCAGTGAATTGGGTGATGCCCACTGACATTGGGAAGGGCGATAGTCTTTACTCAAGTCATCTGATTCAGTTACTAATGTCTTCCAGAAACACTCTTCCACACAGACCCAGAAATAATGTGTGCTGGTGATCTGGGCATCTCTAAGTTCAGTCAACTTGACACATACAATTAACCATCATACCTAGAAACTACTAATCTGGTTTCGTCTCTATTGTTTTGCCATTTTGAAAATGTCATGTACACTGTGGACCTATGTTTCCCTAGAAATCCATCCAACTTGGTGCATGTGTCAATAGTTTATTTCTTTTTTATTGCCTAGCAGTATCCTGTTGTGTGGGTATACCAGAGTTTGTCTAACCATTCACCCACTGAAGGACATTTAGACTATTCCCATTTGGGGGCTGTTCTAGATAAAACTGCTATGAATATTTGTGTACAGGTTCTTTTTCTGCTATGGCAAAATATTTGCACAAAATTTACCATTTTAACCACTTTTAAGTGTACAGCTTCCTATATGTTGAGGTTTTTATGTGAATGTAAGTTTTCGTTTCTCTGATTTAGATATTTGAGAATGCACTTGCTGGATCCTGTGGTAAATGCATGTTTCAGTTCATAAGAAATGAGTGATGGTACCAGGAATGTATGAGAGCTCGAGTTTCTCCATGTCATTGCCAGCATCTGGTCTCAACCACTGTTTTTTATTTTAGCTACTATTATAAATGTGGAGTGGTATCACCTTAGCTCTAAGTTGCACTTCCCCAGAGGCTAAAGATGTTAATTATCTTTCTACGTGTCCATTTGCTAATCATTTCTCTTCTTTGATGTCTATTCATATTCTTTCTAATTTGATTATAGGCAGGCTTGCATTGGTGTTTTTACTGCATTTGTGTATTTGAGTTTTGAGAATTCTTTCTATAGATTCTGGATACCAAGCCCAATACATAGTTTTCAGATATTTTTCCCAAACTGTAGCTTGTCTTTCATCTTCCTAATGGAGTTTTCTTGTCAGCAGAAGTTTTTAATTTTGATGGAGTTCAACTTACCTTTTTTCCCCTATAAATTATTTCATGCCCAAGAACTCCAATTTTTCCCTAGCCCTATAGTTCTCAAAGATTTTCTGCCACCCTTCCCTCCTAAAAATAGCCTTATAGTTTTTACATTTTACATTTAAGTTTGTAATCCATTTTGAGTTTATTTTGGTGTAAGATGTGAGATTTAGGGCAAGGATTTTTTTTGCTTAAGGATGTTCTGTTATGGGGCACCTGGGTGGCTCAGTAGGTTAAGCCTCTGCCTTCGGCTCAGGTCATGATCCCGGAGTCCCGGGATTGAGCCCCGCATCGGGCTCTCTGCTTGGCAGGGAGCCTGCTTCCCTTCCTCTCTCTCTGCCTGCCTCTCTGCCTACTTGTGATCTCCATCTGTCAAATAAATAAATAAAATATTAAAAAAAAAAAAAAAAAAAAGGATGTTCTGTTATATGTTACAATGAAGAGGCTATCATTCTTCCACTGGATTGCTTTTGCATCTTTGTCAGAAAAAAACAAAAACAAAACAGAAAGCAACCACAGAACATACTGTGTGTGTCTGTTTTGGTTTCTTTTTTTTGTTCCTTTGATCTCTGTGTCTCTCCCTCTGTGAATACCACACTGTCCCGATTATGATAGCTCTGTAGAAAGCCTTCATACCAGGTAGAGTGGTTCCTCCCATTTGATTTTCTTTGTCAAGATTGTTTTAGCTTATCTAGTTCCTTTGTCTTTCCATACAAATGTTAGAGTAAGCTTATCTATGTCTATAAAATATTTTGCTGAAATTTTGGTAAGAACTGCATAATGATTTTTTAGCTATTGTGAAGGAATTATTTTCTTAACTTCATTTTCAGATTGTTCATTTCTCATATCTAAATGCAGTCAGTTTTTTTTTTTTTACATTGGTCTTGTATCTTGTGACATTGTCTGACCCTTTAATTAGCTCTAGTGGTTTTGTGAATTCCTTAGGATTTTCAT
>ML102967.1:24653-45723 GCA_003697995.1 Taxidea taxus jeffersonii
ATACAGGATTATGTCATTCTGCAAAAACAATTTTACTTGTTGCTTTCCAGTCTGAGTGTGTTTTATTTCCCTCTGTTACCTGATTGTGTTGGCTAGAATTTCCAGTACCATAGTCAGTAGAAATGTTGGCCGTGGGCATCCTTGCCTTGCTCTTAATCTTAGAAGGAAGAATTCTATTTTTCCCATGCTTTCTAATGCAGAGAAAACCATGTACTGACTAAGAACTAGCCTCTTGACAAAGGGGGTGGGTGGGTTGGGCAAGAGCATCCGGAAAAGATTCCCAAGATGAGTTGGGAGGATGAGCTCACTGAGGTCAGGAAGTCTGTGAGTTTGTCTTGACTTTCTGAAGCTGGTTGGACTCAGGACCTTCTGAAGAGGTTGGAATCAGGACCGCCAGTGCTATGTCAGAGTTCACTGTGCTTCCCTAACAAGGTAGATCTCTCCCTCCCGCCATATTCATAGAGGAGAGAGCCAGAGAACCTCCAGAGGGGCCTGTGCCACCACAAGGGACAATCTCATTTCCCATCACTCCAGGGTATGGAGCAGAGTTGAGGCTAGGTGGGCAAACTGAATTGCTCCCCACTGTTGGAGGAAAGAAAGCCAGAAGCCAGCCCATGAAACTCTTGTCCTGGGGGTGCTGCCAACAGTGGGCACCCATGAACCTTCTTCCTGTAGTAGGAAACTGACCTTCATTTGTTCCTTCCTCCAATAATCCCTGCCCTTACTGAACACATTTGTCCAGTACCGACTAGATACAAGGCATCTTTTGAGACATAGCATGGGGTGAAATAGACTAACAAGGTCGTTATTCACCAGACATTTGTCATTTACAACAGAGACATGAGTCTCAAATATACCTCAGTAACAATGTGAGCTCTGACAAGGGAGGCATGAAACAATTGTTGTGGTCATTCTGAGAAAGCAAACGGCATGTCTGTGTGTTGTGTGTGTATGTGTGTAGGGGGGGTGGGTTAGGGTAGATGGGAACAGGGGAGTTCCATGTAGGAAGGCACAGGTGAGGCCTTAAAAGATACACAGGATTTTGACAGATAACTGGCAGGAGCGTGGAGTAGATCATCAAATACTCACATGGGTGTGACCCACTTGAGATGTTGTTAAAATGCAGATTCTAATTTGGTAGGGCTTGGAGAGGGCTTGAGAGTTCTGACAAGCTTCCAGGTGAAGCTGATGTTGCAGGTCAGAGGGTGGCTGTGAGTAGCCAGGGTGCAGAGAACATCTGCTATGATTTCGCTGGAGACTAGTGGAAGAGAAGGACAGAAGAACTGGACAAATAGGAAGGGCCAGATTCTAGCCTGAGGAGTTTACACTGTACTTAGCAGGCAGTGCACAACCTCTGAACGTATTTGGGTCATGAAGAGAGCCAATTCAGACATCAGGAAGATTGGCCTCTCACTCAACAGAGAGACAGAGCTGGGCAACTAGAGGCAAAGTGATTTTTCTATTCATCCATCACCCAACCTACCCACCCATTCAGCCACCCATTCACCCATCCCTCCACATGCCCACTTACCCATCCATCATCTGTCTGCCATCCACTTACATTTCTTAGATACCTATTGTGCTCTAGGCCCTGGGGGAGGATGAAGAAGACTCAGGCTTTCCTCCACAGATCCCAGAGTCTAGTGTGATTAATGAACCATATTATGTGTGCATGTTCCATGTGAGCACAGAAGGGGGTGGACCAGGGGCTTCCTGAAGGAAGGGACCCTTGAGAACTTTCAAAGAGCAGTGGGAGATATTTCGATAAAGAAGAGTCCAACTAGAGGGCACTGCCTGGGCCAAAGTCAGCCACAGCAGTATGGTGCATGTGGGTTGCTGCTGGACGTTTGGGTTGACAAGGGCTCAAGAGGTGTAGTTGGGTCCCTGGTCACAAACAGTAGGGACACTCACATGTGCACACACTTGCGTGCACACACACGCACACACACACACACACAAAGTCTCTTCTCTCTCCTCTTTTGGTCCTCTGTGCCTTCAGCTCCTTGTAGGCTCTGGGTCAAGGGCCCTTTGCCAGTGAAGAGAATGAGGTAGTGTGTGGCGGACCAGTGAAGAATGATCTATATCTGAAAGAACTCTGCAGAAGCAGACATTCCCTGCCAGAGAGGGTATCAGAAACAGATCCCCTCCTAAGAATAGTTGGAGAGCCTGGGGTCGCTGGTTTTCCACCAGGGTTCAGGCCATTAATGTCTCTCAAAGGTGAGAGTGGCAGCAATCCTGGCTTAGGTCTCATTCCAACCAAACTCTGCAGCACAGAAGAGCAGATCCACTTAGAGACCCAGGATGACAGGGAGAAGAGCCTGCCATGGGCTGCCATGACCAAATCCCAGGGACATTTAGTTCTCATAGCTCTGGAAGTTGAAGTCCAGATCAAGGTATCAGCAGGGCTGGGCCCTGGGGAGGGCTCTCTCCTTGGCTTGCAGAAGGCCACCTTCTTGCTGTGTCCTCACATGGCCTTTCCTCTGTCATTTATAGGAGAGGGAGTAGGGGAGGAGAGAGAGGAGGAGGGAGCATGCATGTTCTCTGGCCTCTTATAAGGACTCCACCCCTATTGGGTTAGGGCCCCACCCTTACACTCTCATTTAACCTTAATTAGAAGCCCTTAGAGCCCTATCTCCATTTTTAAAAATTTAAATTCAATTAATTAGCATAGAGTACAGTATTAGTTTCAGAGGTAGAGTTTAGTGATTCATCAGTTGTATGTAATACCCATTACATCATTACATCACCTGCCCTCTTAATGTCCATCACCCACTTACTCCATCCCTCCACCCCCCTCCCCTCCAGCAACCCTCAGTTTATTTCCTATGATTAAGAAAGAGTCTCTTCTGGTTTGTCTCCCTCTCTGATTTCATCTTGTTTTATTTTTTTTCTCTCTTCCCCTATGATTCTCCATTTTGTTTCTTAAATTCCACATATAAGTGAAATCATTTGATAATTATATCTCTCTGATTGACTTATTTCACTTAGCAGAACACCCTCTAATTCCATCTATGTTGTTGCAAATGGTTGGAGCCCCTTTCTTCAAATGCAGTCCCATTGAGAATTAGGGCCTCAACATATGAATTTGGGAGGGGAAGTCCCAATTCAGTCCATAGCAGGGCCTAAGAGACTGTCTAGTCCAGCCCCCTTATTTCCTGATGAGGAAATTGAGGCTCAGAGAAGTTGAGTAGTTTGCTGAAGGTCATACAGCTAGCTACCATTGCACCCAGAATCGGAAGCTGGGTCTGACATCTCCCAGTCATGTGGCAGAAAGAAGAGTGTCTTCTGGCTGATGTGGCTGTGTGTGGCGAGGACTGCCATAGGCACCTTCACCAGCAATTCTTTGTTTACATGAAAGACAAGAGCAGAAGGGAACAGGCCCACCCCGAAACCTGAAGGGTTTAGTTCAGACCTCAGGAAGACTTTCTGTATGAAAAAGTTGAGTCACTGCCAAGTATATTCAATGGCAATTACTTTTTTTTTTCTTTCTTTCTCAGAAAATGGCAGAAAGTTTGGCAAAGGGCTGGGGTACGGACTTCATAACTGTGAAGATCCTTCTAGACTTAGGTTTCTACACTGAATAGGAAATTATTCCACTGAAACTTCCTGAATCCAGAAGTCTTGCCAGCAGGAAATAGTCCTTGAAAAAATTTCCCCAAGCAAACCTTTGGCCCAGCAGCCTGACCTTGGGTGGTGGGGGGCAGGGACCAGGCCTGTGTGGGGCTGTTTACCTTGGTTAGGCAATGCAGATAAGTCTCCCTGTTTCTGTTTGCAGGCAGGGGCCAATGTTTGGGTGGGCAAGGCCAGGTCAGAGCAGGCAGGAGAAGCTGTGGGCAGCTGGCTCCCAGGGCGGGGGCCCTGCAGGGGCTCGGGGTGGGGAGGCCGGGCAACTGCAGCCCAGCTGAGAGGCCTCGGCTCCCCTGCAGGTATCCCTCTGTGCTCTGCTGAACTTCTGTTGTGACGGCCTTAACTCTGAGGTTCCTTCTCTCTATCTCCTCTGTCTCTGTCTCTCTCCCCACCACACACCCTTGATAGCAAAATTCTGCACTGACCCAGGCCCAAAAGGCTTTTTTTCTTTTTTTTTTAAGAAAATGTTGTTTCCATTGAAACATGAATTCTTGCAATCCCTTTCAGACCCGTAAATGCCATCTTCAGGAAAATGGGGACATTCTGAGATCTGCCTAGTTGGGTCATATGAGCAATTGGCGTTCTGAGCAGAGTCACTCACATTGGCAGTGGGAGAACATGGTCTTTGGAGAGACTGCATGAAGGCACAAGAGTGAATCAGTCTATTCTTACCACAGCCTGATTATGACCTATGCTCAGTGTTTTCTGGCTCAGTGTAATGAAGCCATTGCCTCCTCTTCAGAAGACCAGGAAAGAAAGGAAGAGGCAGGAAGGGCATCTCTGGGTGGCTGCCAGCTGCTGAGGTCCCCCTCAGCCTGGGAGACCACAGCTAACATAAATAGCATCCTCTTCTTATAAAGAGATCCCAAAAGACTATACAGAACACAGATCCTGTTTCTCAGACCCCACCTTTGGGTTGGGACAAAGTCACGCTCTGTGGGACCCCACGCCCAGCCCCTCTCCACAATTGTGCTGGATGCTTCCATCCCACCAGGCTGAAGGAGGAAATGCCCAGCTGGCAGTTTGCTCCATGTCTTATGGCCGTGCCCCCTGCCTTGGTGGGCATGCGGAGGTGCGTGGGCAAAGGAGGGAGGCAGAATGTCCAGTGGCCACAGGACCCAGTTTTGATTCAATCCCGATTTCAAACAATTGGCCCCACTGTCCCTAGAGGTGGCTCTGGGGGAGACTGGTGATTTGGGAAATGTAGTCAGTGGGCACATAGCCTTCATTCCAGTGTTTGGTTTACTAAAAAAATGAGTGCATTTAAGACTCAATGGTCTCTGCCAAGGAAGACAAGATTTCCTGCTGATGTGGAGAATCTGTTTCCGTTCTTAGTGCTTGCTTTGTTAACCCTGGGTCAGTGTGAGTCTTTAAGCCCGTTGTCACCGGCTCCTGTGAGTGTGGGTGTGAGCTGCCCCGCCTCAAGATCCTGTCCCGTGTATGACTGAGATCTCAGGGCTGCAGGGGTGGAGAACGTCACCTCCTCTGATGAGCTCTTGAATGCCCTTGACCAACATCCTACCCAGCTGACAGGATATTTGGACGGTGCCCCTGACCCAGCCACTTGAGCTCAGATGTGTAGATGCCGCCTCACCAGCCTGTTGTATCCCCTGGAGCAATCTCATCCCATAAACAGGACGCTGGGTGGGGTGGGACAGCTGGCGTCAGACAACTGGTATGGTGCCCAGTCTCTTTGGTCACTTGCTGGACCCGTGACCTTGGAGCTTGTTCTCTCTAACCTTCAGCTTCCTTATCCTTCAGTAGTTAAAAGGGAAGCTCCTTCTTGGGTTCGTCATGAGGAGGCATCCTGGCAATCCACATAGAGCCCTTAGCACGGCACCTGGCACAGAAACACACATGGCCTGTGTGGCCCCCAGGGGCCGTCGGTCATGAGTGCTCCCAGTTGAGGGGGTCAGGACTGAGTCTGAGATGTCTGCTGTAGGAGAACAGTGAGCCAGGGGTCATTTGGATGTGAGAGAGTCCACAGGGCTTCATCAAACTGAGTGCTGGACACTTGGCTTTGAAACAGCCTTACCTCAGACGGGCTTTTTTGGCCCTAATTTACAAACTCAGCTTAAATATCTGAACTCCGTGCCAACCCCCTTGAGCACACCGAGGCCCAGGGGCATTCGTAAGACCTGACAGGTCTCAAGTCATCCTAAGCTGAGAGGGCTCCTGGGGCCCAGTGACTCGCTGGACAGGCTGCAGTAACCCAGATGAGTCAGACTCAAAACCCTTCCCAAGATCCCTGAGGAAAGGGTATGTAGCTAGGAGCCTGTAGTGAAGACATTACAGCAAACCTTCCTTTGGGTCCTGGGGACGGGGTGGGGGTTGGGGGAAGCATGATGTCATTTCTGGCCTGGCCTGTTAATCACCTTCAGGTGGGCCTGGCCACACCGTTCGGGGCTTCCTCCCCCACGAGGGTGGGGCCCGGGCAGCCCAGGAGCCAAGAGGGAATGAAGAGCTGAATGAGAAGCTGAAAAAGGATCTCCTGAGGAAGCTGCCCAGCTTGATAATTATAGTGGCCTGAACTTCCAACCAGGTGCCAGCCAGGTCCTGCTCTCCCTGGGGTTCCACACAGCCATCTCTTGGCAAGGAGCCTCAGAATGGAATGTTCTGGGACCAGCAGGTGTGTTACGCATGCTACAAATGCCTGGTCCGTGATGTCAGAGGATCAGGACTGACCCAGATGCAGGGAGTGAAAGCTGACTTTGCTAATCCCAGCTTCCCTCCTCTTTCTCCACCCCTTTGACTGCCCCTTTGCATCCCTGTTCTCTTTCTTTCTCTCCTCTCCTGACTTGAAAACTTCTCCTCAGGAAAAGTAGACTTTAGACTAAAACATTTAGACTATAGTGTAAATGACTAGCAGCACTCTGCCATCCCCCTATCTCCATCTTTTTAACAGGCTTCACATGGCCTAAGTCTTGGCTTCTGAACCATGAATCTCTGGGGATACCTGGTTTACCCCTGTATGCAAGATGTAAATTCTTTTCTGGAGATTTACAAAATGTTTTTGACATTAAGGTTAGACTTTTCTATCAGCATAAGCTGATTATCCATTCTGAACCTAACACAGAACTTAAAGGGAATTCACAAGTATGTTCTGGTTTTCTGAGCCTGTGTTTACTTAAAGGCTTATATGTTTTCAGAAGGGCAAACATGATTGAACTAGCTGTAAAACTGCAAAATTAAAGGAGAAAACTTGTAATGAATTCTTGGCAGAGAGCACAGGCTCTAAGGACAGCTGATGCTTGGAGAGCAGCAGGGATGGGTAGCACCAGACCCTCAAACAAGAGCTAGACAGAGTCGGGAAGCTGTAATCAAGGCCTTGAGGAGCAACCTGGGACCCTGTCCTCCTCCTACACCCACACCTAGCAGGCCTTGCATCTTTCCAGGGAGAAAGTTCCCTAGTGTCTAGCTAGCTCACAGTCAAAGCCACAGGGACTGGCTTGTGACAGTATCGTCTTCTATTTCCCCATGCTTATATTCACTCTCTGATGACGTTTGCTCCAATGGTGCTGTTCTTGAGGCTTTCAGTATCGTAATTAGTAAATGTATGTTGGGAAGAATGAGATTAGTTGTCTTTATGGTGAGGCAGGTCAAAAAATAAGCAAAATGCATTGTTTTGCTAAGGACTCCGTCTTCTCTCACTTTTCATGGGGGTCTGTTCCTGGAACTGGCATCTTCCTTTGGGGGACCTTGCCCTTTCCTCCTGAGATCCCCGGGTGTCCTGGTGTGCCTCCATCCAAGTACCCCTCGCCCCCCGTGGGCTCCAGGACTGATGGGGAAGACATTTCCTGAGACTCCAGAAGGCTTCCCGGGCCACTGGTCCCAGCATGCACCTGGGCGCCCTGCCCGCCTCCCTCTGTCCTCTGGTGGTGGTAGTGCTCTGGTGGTCATGGGGGTCATGGGTTGGCTAGAACACAGCACAAAGTGCAGGAAAGCCACACAGATGAACAACACACTTGCAGAACCCCCTCTCCGGATTGAGCACCAGTATGAATGCCCCATGGGGGAGGAGGGGATAATCGTTTTCTTCCTGCTCTTTACAGAGAAGCCAGACCAGGAAAGCAGAGAAGGAAACATATACATTGAAAACCTAGAGATGCAAGACATTTTCACCCTGAATGTCCCACTCTGAGTGTAGAAATAGTTTCCTTATTTATGTGCAAGGGGAAACTGAGGTTCACGGAGATGAAGACCTAGGAGTGGCTGATGGTCATCGAAGGCTTACTACAGGCCAGGCACCAATACATGTTACCGATTTATTACTCACCAACCTGACCATGCACAAAGATCCCCATTTTACATATGGGAAACCAAGACCTAGATTCACCAGGTGTCTTATCCATAGTTCCAAGGTAATAAACACTGGGGCCAGGACTGGAGTCTAGAAATTCTGGTTCCAAAGCCTGTGTATTTCCCCACCACGCCATACTGCTCTTCAGGTCACAGAGTTGCTAAACACAGGACTCTGAGTTGCCATATCTCCACGCTCTGCAGAAGCCATCCCGAATACCCAGTGTCTGAAGCCAAAGTCACCTCCCTCAGTACACAAGGATGCTCCAAAATGGCTCAGTGCAAAAGAAATGCGGGGATGCAGCTGCCAGCCACGTGTGCAGCTGCGCTCTCACCCTGTAGTTCTTGGGCATATCTGCCACTGACACAGGGTGCACATGTGAGGGATGGTGATTTGGAAGGCAGCTATGCTCACCACTATACCACCAACGCAGACCGGGGATGGTGATTTGTTCCCTTTCCCTAAGTGCCAGCAGGGTTGGCTCTGACTCCTGCCCACAGCACAGGCTGCATGGGGGTGCTGCTGGATGAGCTGGAGAAGTCCCCCTTGGCCAAGGGAGGCTTGTTTCTCCTGGGGCAGCAGGGTTGAGGTGAGGGGAGGGGAGTGGGGGGGTGGGCTGGGGATCACCTCTCCCTGGCCAGATGAAAGCAGGCGAAGTCTTGCCCAGCAGCTTCCCTGATGACAGAGCAGGAGGCCCAAGCTGAGTTCAAAGCAGAAAGCATGTAAACAAGATGAGAGAGAGTGTGTGGAATGTTAGGACAGATTCCTGAGAGAGGCGAGGCATGCACTCAGGTCTAGTCTGGCTCAGACCCAAGCGTGCACTTCTGAGCAGAGAAAATTGGGTCCAGCTTAGGCCTGAAAGAGTGAGCACTGAAGAAAAAGACTTCTCCATTCTGAGCTGCTAAAATGTATTACCCATAGTGGCAGAATGACTAGTCAATGCCCAGTATGCATTTATTACAGAGCACTCTATTGCATGATACTATTATTATTACATAGTACGTAGTACTAGAGTTGCTAGGTTCTTAGCTTTGCCTTTAGCTGCATGTGACAGTGGGACAAAGTTCTGGCAAATGCAGTGTGCATGGAAGTGATGTGTGTGCAACTTTGGGGTCATGTCCTTAAAAGGAAGTGGTGTGCCCTTGCTTTTTGCCAGGCCACCTTCCTCATGGCTGGAATGCAAACTTGATGGCAGGAACTGGAGCAGCGGTTTTGGGCCACAAGATGGAAGCACATGTTGAGGATGGCAGAGCAGATAGTTAAAGGATCCTGGATCCTGACAGTTGTGCGGCCGCTGTACCAGCTCTGCCTGCTCATTTGAATTTTCACAGGACAGAGGTACAGATTTCTGTCTTAAGCCAATATTGTTTGGGTCTCTCTGTTACAGCAGGGAAGCTGATGTCCTACTCATGTAGCTCAAAGCTCAGATAGGCTCCCCAGGTGTCCTTTGGGCGTGATAGTTTTGTCATTTCTCCTGTGTATGAAGCACCATGCCGGAAGGGCTCCACACACGCTGGACCTCATCTGCCTGGTCTCAAAGGGAGCAAATTTTGGAATGAGTTTGTAGGAAGATAGAAGAGAAGACCATACAAGCAGCCTCCTTCCCTGCAAGCCTGTGACCACTTCAGGCAGACTGTCAGCGCTCTTAGAGAAGTGGGACCAGACCTGGTTCTGTTTCATTCAAACTGAGGTTATTTTTAGTATTGTTATCATTTCTCTGGAGGAAGAGAGAGAGTATGAGGTGGGGGTGAGAGGCAGCGGGACAGAGAGAATCTCAAGCAGGCTCCACACACAGTGCAGAGCCAGAGACAGGGCTCCATCTCAAAGACTCTGAGATCATGACCTGAGTGGAAATCAAGAGTTGGAAGTTTAACCGACACAGCCACCCAGGTGCCCCTCAAACTGAGGTTATTTGGGTGAAAAGAGCTGGTAGAGGAAGAAAAACCCCAAGGGCAGGGGGAAGGATTGTGTTCTGGTCCTGACTAGATTGCTGAGTGGCCCTGAACCAGTTTCTTCATATGTAAAAACAGGAATGACAGCGGCTGCTCTTCACAGGACCTTGACACCCTGTGTCCCTCAGGAGCCTGGGAGCACTCTTTCTATCCAAGTCAATGGCACGTTGTATTTTTTAAAAGATGACTGCCATCTTTGATTTGATGTCTCAAGGATTTTAACTTAAGGGGAAAGCCCCTCCACATTTTGGTGTAAGGATTTCCAGCCCAGTGCCCCTCTTGCATCCCCAGAGCCATCCCACCTGTCACACAGTAGCCACAGGACCTCAGCAACTTCTGTGTTCCATTTTAAATCATGAACACGACATTCCATCTTCTGGCTTTGTGGTCTCATGGGGCTTGGCTGGCACAGAGGAGACCATCTCATGGTCAAGGGCCAGAGCAGCACAGGCAGCCTCCTTAGGTCTCCTGCTGCTTTCCACTGAACCCACAGCCTCACCTTCTAGCTCTTCCTTCTCCTAAAGTACACATCCTTGTCTCCCCTAAAATCAGTGTCTTTTCACGAGTGCTCTCTACCTCTCTCCTGGAGACGGCTTCTTCTGAACTCCTTCTCCACCCAACCCTCTCCCGCCCACAGGCCCCTGGCACTTAAGTGAGCCACAGAGGCAGCTTTTCTTGAGGGGAACTTAAAGATCGATGGATGGTCCCCGACCATCTGAGTTTAGTCCTGATTGTCAAGTCCACACTTAATTCTGTTACCTTTTCCTCTTCTGATTTCAGTGTGGAAACTCCCTGACCAGGAAAGGACCCCATGGTGTTATGTAGGGTCGTGGTGGAGGGGTGCCCCTTGAAAAGGTACAGGGGCAGCCTGTGCTGTTTTATGTCTGCTGCCATCCCCTCCTTTAGCCCCACTTATGAAACAAGGGGCCAAAGTCTCACTATGCTTCCCATTTGGTCTCAACTATCTCTTCTGTGAAATGGGGGTAATAAAACCCATCCAGGCCCCAAGACAGGGGGGCCCGACTAACCAATCTGTTGAGCTCCCTTCCATCCCCGGGAACCATAATTTTACGGAAGACTAACTGATGCATTTAGAAATTACCTCAAACTTTTACAGAAAAGTTGCAAACATGGCATAAATATTTGTCCAGGTCCACGTGGGGATAAATGGCTGACATGGTGCCTCGTTCACCCCTGGATGTTTCGGCGTTGTCATCTCCACACACAAGGACATTCTGCTACATGATCACAATGCACCCATCAAATCAGGAGATGTGTCCACTCCATTCCTACCACCCAGGCATCCTGGCCCCTCCAGATCCCCCCACTGTTCCCAGTAATGGCCTCTGACCAGATGTATCTGGCAGAGAATCATGCATTGCATTTGGATGTGAGCTCTCTTCTGTCTCCTGCTGTCCCTAAGGGTCTTGTGCGCTTGCCTGGTGTCTAGACTTTCAAGCACCACAGCCTCCGTTGTGTGGGGGGCGTCCCACAGGGATTTGGGTCATTGCATAGGATTCAGTGCCACATGGTCTCCCCTTGCTCCGTCACACCTGGAACGTTGATTCCCTGATTAGGGTCCGTCTGCCAGGTCCTCATGGGAAGCCGGTTTGCTTTTGTGATTATTCAGTATTTTTGTGGGGAGGCACTTTGAAACCATGGAAATATCCATTTACTTCTCAAATAGAGTTAATTAATTCTAAATACGATTATGATAACTAATTGATATAATTAACTAATTGGCATACGTGTGGACTTGTGGTTTCCGAGTCCGTCCTGTGGGTTCTGACTCATTATTATTATCATGTGTCTTGATGCTCTGGTTGTCCCCAGTGTGGTCAGCGGGAGCCCATTCCAGATGGCTTCTGTGTCCTTTTGACATGTCCCTGTCATTCTCTGAGCACTTCCACGTTCTCCGGCACAAAAGTACATTTTAGGCTGATCTTGCAGTTTCCTGTCCCAAGCTCTGGAGTGGCCATTCCTCTCAAAAACCCCAAGTCTTTCTGGGTGACAGAGGATAGTGACAGAGACTCTCCTTAATCTAACTTTACTTGGGCTCCTCTTAACTCTGCACTGCTGGACCCAGCGCGGGCTCCCTCTCTGTCCTCGTGGAATCCCCTTTGAGCAAGAGCCATGCTAAGTCAGTTTATCACCACCCCTCTGGCCCACACCAACCACCCTGGCTGTCTGGTCAAATTCCTCACCCCCAACCTGGACCCCTTAGCCCCCTGGTCTGTGCTCAGCAAGAGTTCTGTGGGGTCGTCAGGCGGGAATGACCCTCACTCCGACTTCCCTGTGTTGGAGTGGGGTCCAGTCTCATCAGTCTCCCCTACCACAGACCCCCAAGTCACCCACCATCCCATCCTTAATTTGTGTCACAGACCAGTCTTCTCTTATAGTGGTATTCAGAAGTTTGCGTCGGGGCACCATGCGTGGCTGCGGATACCACAGTGTTGTGGGCAGAACACGGGAACCTGCATGCATGAACCTGTGTCTACACACGCTTACGGCTGGTCTATTTCTTTTTTCTTTTCTTTTTTTTTTTTTTTTTCCAAAAGCTACTTATATTTTTTAAGAAACTTGGGAAACTTGAAAGGCAAAGAACATCTAATTAAAGATTAAAATACTTAATTTTTTTTTTTTTTTTACTTCTCTTGATGTCGACTGGAAACATCCAGCATCTCTGATTTCAGCCCAACACCACAGGGTTCCCTCTAGTTTTCTCCTTTCTATGTGGGTAGCCCTTTTCTCAGACGTGGACAAAGCTGGCTCCCACTGTCCTTAACATTTTGATTCCCACTGTGTGTGAATCACCTGCTGTCACACTGTCCCCTCTTCCACAAGGATGCCATCCCCTGACCCTCCCTGGCTCTGGGACCCACTGCTGGACCACCTATGCTCAACAGCCCTCTCCCCCAGGGGCCTCCACAACCCCCCTGCCCCGGCCTCCCCTTCCCCTCCCTGCCTAACCTTCCCCTCCCCACCTTCATGGCTTTTGCCTGTCCTTGCTGTTAGGGAAGGCAGAGGGAGGAAGAGCCTATGAGAACCTTTGATGATGGAATCTTCCAGTCAGCAGTAAAGGTCTCTGAAGCTTAGGAACCAAAGACAACCGCTGGCAATGCTCACACGGACTGTTCCCTAGAGACTGAGGCTTTCTGACTTGGGTCATCTGTGACCCTGTCTGCATCCCTTAAAAAGAAGAGCCATTGGTAGCAGTCAAGAGAGAACAGATCTTTTTTCCCTCCTGTGCTTCCAACATGAGCTTCAGGCCACATGAGTGACATTGAACGGGTTACATTTTAATGATCCCACCAGCTTCGGGGCTGGTCAGAAAATTTTCCACGTCTCCCACCTGGCTGTTCATGCTTTCGGAAAGCAGGCCCGGTACCCACAGCTTCTGGTCTGCCTCTCTCTGAGCACCACCAGGGCTCCCAGCCTCCGGCGCTCCCCCCAGCAGTGGGCTGAGAGGGGTACAGGCTATTTTGGGATTTCCCTCAGACCCCCTTGCAGATTCCCCTTCTGAGATGGGGAGAGACAGACAAGGTGCCAGGGGACAGAAGAGACTTCAGGAAGCCTTAGCAAAGCTCACTGGGGACTAACAGACCCGGGGCTGTAGGGCAGGGGCCATCCACCATGAGGCCAATGTCGCTGACAATGCAGGGACCTCCCCTGCTCAGCCTCTTCCATGGCCTATGTGATTTGCAGTCACACTTCTAAAGTATTTGCCTTCAAGAAAGACCCCCCAAATTGTCTAAGCTGTGGGACCCACAACCTGGGCCTACCCTAGGTCTAATGCCACATGGATGTGACTCCCAGCTCCTGTGTGTCCCAGAGGGGTGGGAAAGGCCCAGTGATGGGACATCCCCCTCCCACCCTGGCTCCGGGGCATGGGAAAGTGGCTTAGTGTCCCAGTCAAGAACAATTGTGCCCGGGGTTCAAATCTCAGCTCTGACGTTTGCCGGCTAGCTGTGGGATTCTGGGAGTCACCTCCGAGGACTGATGTGAGGTGCAGTACATTCATCTGTGTGTGTGCACTTTATCATCTACCTGCCTACCTATGTACCAGTCCTCTGAAACACACAGACACATAAGGAGGCCCCAGAAGAGCACTTAGATGTGTCATCCCTCCGTTCAGCTTTTTATGAAATGCGCCATGAAAAGTACATGGCGACATGGCCTGCAGCTTGGAGAGCCCTCAGTCTTCCTCTCGTTCTTCACTGCCAAAGAATGTTCCTTCACTTCTTTGCCTTATTTATGGAAGGTTTGAAAGACTCATAAAGGTTTCAGGACATTTAGAGTTTGGGAGTGTGGTCCTGGGAGGCTTTGCCAGAGAGCAGCGTGGATTGCCCTGACACATAGGATCGTGTGCGCAGCTCGGCTGCCTGAGAAGCAGAGGACTAACAGCTGGGCTGGCTGCCTCCCGGCTCTGTCCCCCAGGGAAGGGTCTGCTGTCCCCTGTCTCGAAGAGGAAGAAAATGAGAGGACTGGGGTGCTCAGGAAGGATTAGGCTTTGGGACATTCAGGGGGGTTGCTGGCTGTGAAAGTGAGGAGGATGTGAACCACTTTTGTGGAGGCAAACCCCAATACTAGCCTCAGAGGATACTCTTAACTGGGGGTGCTCTTGCTTTGTCCTGGGAATTTCTTCTTCTTCCTTTTTTTTTTTTTTTTTAAAGATTTATTTGTCTGAGCGAGAACACAAGCAGGGAGAGCAGCAGGCGGGGGGAGAAACAGGCTCCCGCCGAGCAAGAGGCCCAATGCAGAACTTGATTCCAGGACCCCCAGGATCGCTTAACTGACTGAGCCACCCAGGCGCCCCTGTCCTGGGAGTTTCAAGCCTCCCACAGGAGATAGACCATGTAGGGAATTGTGACCCCACTTACCGCTGTCCTGCCCACCTCTTTCCTCATTGTCAGGAAGCCAGGCGCTAGACACTGGAATTTCATGTGCATTTCTTGCTTCTTCCCTGGCCAGCTGTGTGAGGCTACAGTGAGCAAACGGCAGCATGGCCACTGGTTCTAGATGAGGCTAGCCTGCCTGGGCCCTGCCTGGCCTTGGAGATCAGCTCCTCCCATAAAGAAACCCTCTCTAGGCGTCTGCCTGCCATCCCAGAGCCTTCCCTTTCTATCCTGACTTCCCAGAATGTGACCTCCCTGGCCCCCACCACTATTTCCTTCCCCGCTCCTCTTCCTCACCCTGCTACCTGTCTTTCCTGCCCACCAACCAGCCTTTCCTCCCCTTCTCCCATGCATACTGAGATCCTGGGGTCCCAGAAGGGCTGCAGCTCTTCATTTAGTAGAGGGAAGCTGTACCATTTGTGTCCCGAACCCAGCACTTCTAAAAATAAAAGGGGACTATGGGACAATGAGCACAGGCAGAGACCCTCCCGGTCAAGCTAGGCTAGGTGGTCACCTTGTTCCAACTCCAGTCATTCCTTCCTTCTCTGGCTCAGCTGATGCTCCCACCATCCTGCATTGTCCTTCTTTCTTCTTCTGGAATAAGCCCCATGCTTGCTTCCACTCAGCTCAGGCAGAGCTCCTGCCTCCTCGGACCTGCCTCTGGGTGTCAGCAATTGCCAGCTTGTTGGCTGGACAGACTGTGAAGTTTTCAGGACTTTTACAGGCCAACTGTTCAACGCAGCTATCACCCCAAATTAGAAGATATGAACTCACCATTCAATAAGGCAATACCCTAAATTCATCTCTTCTTAATTACATTGTTATATCCTAGGCTCTTGATATGATTTATGTCCTCTCTCTCTGTCCACTGGAAATACCCTGGGCTGGCTTCCTGCCTCACTTTGCTTTCTGACTCTGTCTTAAATGATGTCAGCTCTAGAGCTGAGAAGTGGCCACAGTGGGAGTAGTCACACCGCTGAAATGGCAAATTCTAGAAACCAGGCCTTGATTTGTGGATTGTCCATACTTCAGAAAGTGATGCAAGAAAGAAAATGTTGGTAATGCAGGTTAAACTCAAAAGCACATTTGGGTTCCATAGCCATTACGTGATGAATAATACAAAAAAAATAGAGGGAACATTTCTCAGCATTTGAAAATTTAACTGATTTAGCAAAGAAGTTGCTCATATTAAAAGAGGTTTTGGTTTAGGGGCGCTTGGGTGGCATAGTCGGTGAAGTCTCCGACTCCATTCAGCTCAGGTTGTGATCTCAGGGTCATGAGACTGAGCCCTACATTGGGCTCCACTCTCAGTGTGGGTCTGCTTGGGGTTTGCTCTCCCTCTGCCCCTCCCACTTGTTCTCTCTCTCTGTCTCTAATAGATAATAAATCTTTTTCTAAAAAAAGTTTCGGTTTAATAGAAATAATTAGCATGAAAGGGAGAGATAGTTTACGAGCAGACCACACATCAGATTGAAGGACAATAAATTTCTTGGGGGAGAGAGCTGATTGGAATGCAAGGTTGCTTGTCAACCCAGGCTGAATGCAAGGGTTTGGCAAAAATCAGTGAAGGCATTCTATGAGAATCAGTTGGCTATGCACAGTGTAGAATATTGTGTATTTCAGCATTGTTTATAAATTGCATGCTGCATGTCCTTGACATCAAGAAAGTTCATGATGTACATGTGTATGTCTCCATAGGCACACACGACTCTTATGCATGCACCGTGGCCCACCCCTTGGCCCACCCCTTGGCCCAGGCTGGGCTGTGTGCCTCTTTTGGCTGCTCTCACAATAAACCATGCAGTCTGTCTCACACTGAACTTCTTGAGGACCAGGACATCTCTGTAGCTCTAACACTTAATTCCATGGTACATATTAGGTACCCCTCCCAAAATGTAATTAAGTAATTTCTGGATTTAATAGTTGAGTGAGTGAAGGTGACGCTGTGCACTCTCCATGCATTTTTCTCTTCCTGGGGAGGGACTGCGTTCCAGGTCCTCTTAGACCAGGGTGTGGCTGTGGGATGTGTGTGTGGTAGGAGGGATGCCAGCCCCTTTTAGAAAAGACCTTCCAGAAGACTCTTCCTTCCCTGCTAAGGGGACCTTGGAGGCCAAGTCTTCCGGATAGGGTAGGACATGACAGAAGAGGGCTGCCCAGCCCACAAGGTGACTGAGTAAAAGAAACTTTTATTTGTTCAGCCACTAGATTCTGGGGTTCACTTGTTACCACAGCAGAGCCTACTAACACAGGCAGGTGGACTGGGACCAGGCAGCTGAGATGTGGCAGGTGGCCTGGGACCAGCTTGCATAGCGTGTTAGTGGTGGGGCCAGGCCAGGAGCCTGTCTTCATTCTCCCTATGTGGACTGCCTCCCAACACTTTTCCAGAAATAAAGAATAAAGTCTGAATCCAAGGTGGCTTTTGTTCCAAGCCCCACTTCAGAGGATAACTGGTTAGGACCCACTCATGGTGAGGCCTTTTGAGGCCATCAGCCCAGCAGGCACGCCCACCAAACTCCCTCCTTCACCCGAGGATCAACAGGTATGGCTGGGGTGTGGGATTCAGTCTCCCATTAACTCTCATTAGCCTGGCTGATGTTTCAGCCACAAGCACCCTCCCTGCTCCCGTCATTTACCGCTTCCCTCTGAGCGTATCCAAACAGGTCTGAGACTTGAAGGGAGGGAGAGGCAGTTTTGGAAGTGATACTCTCAGGGCGTAGAACTTGAATCCCAAAGGCAAGCAGAAAAAAGAGGACCCTCTCCCCAAACCTCAGCTAGAGAAGCCTTAGCTCAGTCTCACAAACATTTATGAAGCATAGATTATGTGTCAGGCATTAGGCTATACTATAGTATAGTATGAATAGTATGGGCTTAATACAGCATAGTATAGTATGTATAGTTTAACAGGTATACTGCAGTATTAGCATAGTGTGTATAGTATATGTATAGCATAGCATAACATTAGTGTAGTATAGTATGGTCTTTATGGTATAATGGCATTGTATGGTATAGTACAGCATATTAGTATATTACTAGTAATATAGCATATTGTATATTAGTATATTAATATATTGTGTATGGTATAGTATAGTCTAGTATGTGTGCTACAGTATATATAGTGTATATATAGCACAGTATAGCTTAGTATACTACATAGAGTACAATGTGCTATATTATACATACTATACTATGCTATAGCACTAGTATAGCATAGTGAAGTATGTAAAGTATGATATATGTAGGGTAATCTGTAGTAAACTATGCTATATTATATGTGCTATACTATATACAATTTACTATATAGTAAAGTATGTATAGTGTAATATGTATAACATAGTATGGTATGTATAACATTAATATAGCATTGTGTAGTATATATGGTATAATATGTACAAAATGTATATTATTACTATGGCATGGCACGGCATACTACTCTCTCTTTTTTTAAAAAAGATTTTATTTATTTATTTGAGAGAAAGTGAAAGAAAGCAATAGAGAGGGAGCAAGAGAGAGAGCGAGAGAGAGCAGGAGCAGTGGGGGAGGGGCACAGGGAGAGGGAAAAGCAGACTCCCCACTGAGCAGGGAGCCCAATGTGGGGATTGATCCCAGGACCCTGAGATCATGACCTGAGCAGGAGGCAGACGCTTAACCGATCGAGCCACCCAGGTACCCCGCATAGTACTCTTTTTGTCTTTTTTTCCGGTCTCCCCTGAAAGCCTGGCAATTTTCCTTTCTTTGACTGTAAACCAGCATTCTGGAACCACCTGGTTGAAATTGCAGAGCCCTGAGTGGTGGGGTGATGTGAGAGGGGGGCTGACATATTCCTGACTCTACCTACCTGCCATGACACCACCATCACCTTCCTGGGCCCCACCTCCTCTCCCTCCACTTGCATTCCCTCCAGGACTTCTGCTTACCCCTTGCCCTGAAGTACAGCTCTTGGCCTTATGGTTTGTTTCTGTCTGGGCCACTAGGACATAAGCCCCCAAGGGTCTTGGTCTTATTTTGAGCTCTATCGCTGTTCTGCTGTCTCTCCAGCATCTGGAGAGTGTTTGTTGAATGGCAGGGACTGCACCCCTGCCTCACACCATATTTTATGCCAGGACCAGGGGACTGACAGCACCTCAAGTGTGCCCTCCACTCTGGCTGCTTTCGTCCCCACTTGCCTCTGACCTTTGTACTGGCTGTGCCCTCTGCTTGGGATGCTCTACTCGTTGTAGTCCCATTAACTCCTACATGCCCTTCAAGTCAGTCTGGCCACCTTCCCCAAGCAGAGCCCTTCCCTGCCCGCTGCGCTATCCTCTGTCCCCTAGTCCCCATACTTTCTCTGTCACAATACTATTCTACCTTCTTGCAGTGACTGTGTTTATTTGCCTGTCTTCTCTCTGAACTGCCAGCTTGGGAGCATGGGACTGTGTGTGCCCTGCTTACCGCACTATCCTTAGCCCCTAGGATGGCACATCATAGGTACTCAAATACTCAGAGGATGAACCAATGGATGCTGATCACAGCCAACGTGTGACCTCTTAGTCCATTCCAGGGAGACCCAGGGATGCAGTTGGGGAATGCAGGCCCTTTTTCTAGATGAAGTTTCCCAATGATCCTCTCCCCTGTAGCCATCACAGGCAGGCCAAAGATAATGGTCCTTGTCTACTATTTTTTCTGTCTTCCTTCACTCCCCTCTCTCAAATGAGGTTATCTGCTTTCTCAGTGATAAAAATAACATACATTCATTGTAATACTTCTGAGTTAGTCTTATCTTTCAGTGTTCACATACCTATTCTGTGTAGGAGCTATTAAATGAACACCTGCTATATGCCAGCTGCCATACCTGGCAATGGGGAGGCACATGGAAGGACATGGTCCCTACCTTCCAGGAGCTAACAAAGTGCCTGATGGTATTCATTCTGCTGGCCAGGGGAAACACAATTGGAGAACCACTGCCCAACACTATAGCAGTTGCAGTTTTCCGAAGTTAGTCATATCCATTTTCTTGTTCAGTCTTTCAGAATCTCTCACCTGAGTACGTTAAGGGCATGCAGCTGGTGAGCACTGTAGTGGACCCTCAGGCCCAGGTCTTCCTGGAACTCTCACCTCTCTTCATGGCGCCAGGGTCACCTGCCATCCCCACTGCCATAGGAGTGCTGAGAAAGCTGTGATGGGTCTGTTGAAGGTTCCAGGAGGATATTTATCGGAGGGAGGGATGCAGGATCTAGCACTGTGCTCTGGAAGGAGACCTGGCTTGGGTCACAGTGGGCTGAACAACAGTGACTTGGTGCAAGAGCTAGTGCAGAGCAAGGCAGAGGGAGTGCAACAAGGGAAAGGAACTGGCCCAGGGCCTCCTGACTTGAGGCAGGTGGACTGGGCCTGGATCACTCCACCTGCTTCCCGGGCTGAAGAGGCACCCCCTCCTTGCATTCTGCCCTAGTACCTCCCTCTGCCAGGACTGGCTGGGAGTGTGCTGCGTAGGGTGGAAAGTCTGACGGCCAGTCTGGCCAGCCCAGGAGCTCAAAATAAGCATTTCCTCCTGGGCAATGAGGTGGCCAAGGGGCTCTGACTGGACAATCCCCCAGTGTTCCCTGGAGCCTTTTGGGCGCGAGGCTGGGCTGGGCACTTCCTCATCTGGGAGGAGGCCCTGGGAGGTGGCGGGAGAGCCCAGCTCTGAGAGGAGCTCTGTGAGTCCCATGAGGAAAGGAAAGGAGACATGAAAAAGTGTGAACTTGGAAGAGGGAGTCCTCTGATGTTGTGTATCTAAGCAGGAAGCCAGACCTACCCAGTTCTGGGGAAGGAAAATAAACTCTGGAGACTTATTTTTAGAACGTCGCAAAATTCTGTTTCTCAGTAGGCAGTGGAATTTAAATCTAAAACTTGTTCCATTGCTGAAGTAACCACCAAACTACATGTAGGAATGGGGCTGTGGTGAGCAGTGGTATCTGAATGCGGCTGTTAGGCTGGTGCCTGCTCACCCTTCCTGCTGCTGGACTTGGCCACAATGGCCCAGGGCCATTCCAGAAGACTCTATAGGCATTCTGACGCAGACTTAGTGGTGGTAATGATGATGGAGGTGGAGATGGTATGGATGATGGTATCAAGATAATGGTAATGGTGATGATGGTAGTGATGGTGCTAATGGTGATGGTTGTGATGGTGACAGTGTTGGTGGTGATGGTGGTGATGCTGATGGTGGTGGTGATGATGATGGTGCTAATGGTGATGGCTGTGATGGTGACAGCGGTGATGTTTGTGATGGTGACAATGGTGGTGGTGATAGTGGTGATGCTGATGGTGGTGGTGATGAT
>RCUC01135306.1:0-69075 GCA_003697995.1 Taxidea taxus jeffersonii
AGCTGGGCAGTGGGGCAGGGGCATCAGGACCCCTGGCAAGAACCCAGATCCATAGCATGGGGATGGGAGACTGGCCAGGCTGATAGTGGGTCCCCAAAGGGCCCAGTGGGGTTTCCAGGGCACTGCAAGAGGACAGGGTCTGGGGTCTGGTGTCCATCACTATCCTGGGCTACTGGAAGTAGGAAGAGATACCACTCCCCATGTCCAGATAGGGTTAGAGCACAAAAGACCTCAGCTCACTCTTCTATCAATTGGGCTATAGAGATGGGGTGTATCTAGGGTCCCACAGGCTTGTAGAAAAGCCTGATGGCCCATGATCTCCATCCCTGACCCACTGTGCTCTCAGTCTTGGGAAAATGCATTGTACTCCCTCGAGGTCCTTCTGAGCAGGGGACAGCCTGGGGGATTAGGGAGCTGAGGACCTGGGTTTGCAGAACGTGGCAGAGCACTGGGTCACTGGTTTGGGGACCAGGGTCAGGACCCTCCTTGTTGCAGCCTCAGGGTCCCCATTTGGAAGAGGTTCCAGAGTCAGTGCTCCGGTCAGGGTGAAGAGGCCTTAGGAGGGAACAAAGCACCAGGAGAGGAGAGGGAAATGGGGAGAAGGTAGGCCTCTGACGTTTCTTACATAGCCCCCAGAGACCCCAGGTCCTGCTCCTGGGAGAGACACAGAGACACACAGAGAAGACAGAGACAGAGAATGAACACAGAGAGGGAACCAGTAGAATTCATAGACTTTCTTCCATCAGGTTGGAAACAACATCCCATCATTGTGCTCCATTCTATTCCTTAGAGCACAGTCACACAGGCCATCCACCCTGGAGGGGAGAGAATTCCACAGAGATGTGTGACCAGGATTCAGGAATGTCAGGAACCACTTTGGGGACTGCTTAGCACATGGACACAGATGAGGCCCTGGGCCCAAAACTAATGGGAGCCCCTAGAAGTCTGTGTCACAAGAGGACAAGGTCAGAATCTGTTCACTGCAACCTTCTCATGGGGGCTGGGAGACAGGCAGGAGGGGGGTGTCTTTGCCTGGACCCCAGAGCATACCCAGGCCCCTCTGAGCTGTGTTCTATGCCCTGCCCAGCCCCCAGTCATCCATGCATTGCCACGTGAGTGTCCCAGCCTTCTGTGACAGCAGGAACATATGTAGAGATTCTACCCCTGATGGCGTCCCTAGGAGCCAGAAGCCCCACCCTGCAGATGGGGAGCCTGCAGAGGCCCTGAGAGAGACAGAGTCTATCCAGGGGCACAGTCTTGGGCATGAACAGGAGCTCTGTGCCCTCACAGCAGGGACACTGTCCACACCCAGGCTTCACAGGGGCTGTGGGTAGGCTGTGTGGGTGTCACTGTATGGACGGGGCATGGGGTAGAGGGTGAGCATTAAGCAGCTGGGGGAGGGGAATCCTCAGGGGGCTCTCATGTGAGGAGGTGTCAGGTAAGGCGTCCCCAGGAAGTGGTGACCTCACTTTCCTGAAAACAGAGCCCAACAGAATTTGGAACCCGGGTAACCAGGCACCCACATTCCAGAGACAAACCCCTGCCCAGCTCATTTCTTTGGAGATCCTCGAAAGAAGAACATGTTTGCGTGTTGCATCCCGAAGTCTGGAGGCTGCAGGTAGAGGAAAGCACACCCTGCAAACACTTTCCCTTGTTGGGGATGTCCGATCAGGGCTCCCCAACATCTCTGGTCATTTGGCTGGAGGTACAGATATGTGACACTATGAGGCCCAGAGCCAGCCGCCAGTCCCATATGCTCTGATTTGACTGTGTAGCCCCAGGTCCCCATCCCATGTGTGTGTGTGTGTGTGTGTGTGTGTAAAGAAGGCTCATACGGACCACCCCATTCAAGAGCAGGTTGACGAGGGGTCAGATGCCCCGTGGGCAGGTCATGTTCACACCCCAGGTCAGGGCTGGCTGGGCAGGACGGGGTGTGGGGGGCTGTGAGCTTCTCCCCAGGGTTTATCCTATGTCCTGCAGGTATGGGTCCCTGTCCCAGCTGTGGGGCTGTGCATGCAGAGGTCTGTGTCTGCTCTGGGAGCAGCAGGGGGACTGGGCAGGAGGACAGTGAGGATGGCTGGACAGGACTGTGATGTGTCCAAGCTACTGGTCCCTGTCTTTGCAGAACACCAGGGATGATGAAACAGGAAGGAGGCTGGTGGACACCTGCTCCATCTCCCTGACACAGGGGGTGACCATAGGGGGCTCTCCAGGAGCAGGGACTGGGGACTGCCTGGGAAAGCCTCTGACACTGCCCAGGCCACTGTCCCTGCTGGAAGCACACCGGACTGTGGTCTGGCACACGGAGGTCAAGCCCAAGCGTGAGAAGGCCGGAGCTGGGTGTATGTGGATGACTGGGGATGAGACGGTTCTAGGCCCCACAGGCAGGAGACCCCAGAGGCTGGTGTGGGGCCAGGAGCAAGGACTGGGCTCAGAGCACCCAGCGGGTGGACTGCAGTTGGGGAGATGTCCGGGTGAGGGTTCCTTCCTGGCTGTAGCTTCTCTGGGAGGCCCTGGGCTGAGCTCTGTCTCTGCAAAGGCACGCAAACGTTCTTCTTTCGAGGATCTCCAAAGAAATGAGCTGGGCAGGGGGCTGTCTCTGGAATGTGGGGGCCTGGATACCTGGGTCTAGCTCTGAAGAGCTACACCGGCCCCAGCTTCACCCGCAGCTCCTGGAGAGACTTCAGCAGGAGACCAGGAGCCAGCAGGGGACCAGGCACCCACCCACGGAGAGCCTGACACTGTCCCAGAAGAGCTGGCGCCTGCCCCTGCCCCAGCCCCTGCTCCTGCTCCTGCCCCTGCCACAGCCTCTCCCCCTTTCCCAGCCAGCAGCCTGTGCTCCTGCTCTTGCATCTGTCCCTGCTCCTGTCCCAGCCCTTTTCTCAACCCCTGCAGGGCTCCCAGAGCCACATCCAGAGCCCGCAGCCCTGCTCCTCCTCCAATTATCCCTTGTTCTATCCTCGGACCCTGACTGACGGCCTGCGAAATGCTTCGTCTCCTACCTGTATATTCTTTCTCTCTGGAACATACTAACTGCTATTTTATCTTTCCATGTTCTGTATACTGTTTATTATTTATTTTAAATAAAGTTACTTGTTTTCACTTGAACACATCACGAGCGTTAAGCACATTCCTGACGCTGTGCCACCACACCACAGAACATCGCTGCAGGATACCTCCTTCCCCAAAGGAGACCCTGAACCCTGGCCCATTTCTCCTCCAGCGTGGCCTCTTGCAACCCCTCAGCTGCTTTCTCTCTCTGTTCCTTTACCTGCTCTGGATGTTTCTGTATGTGGAATCACACAATATGTGCCTTTGTGTCTGTCACACCTTTTTTTCTGTTTATGTGACATAGAATTTCCCTTATTTGCTATTGAAACCCCCAATGGATTACAGATGAGATGTAATCATAGAGGCCCCTTTAGGCATTATGGGCACAATCTCAGGGTCAAGACCCTGTTCCTCCGGAGACACCACAGCCTGACCCCAGACAGGACACGGCTGGTTCCTCCTGTGGCCCACACAGAAACTAGGGAAATGCAGAAAGCTGGAAGACACGCCACAAAGACAAACTCATCGCTTGCAACCCAAGGCCAGAGAAAAGTTTCACCTGACTCTGCTCCAAACCAGGCTCCAAGTTGCGGGGTTCCACAGGGACAGAGACCAAAAGCATGCAAGTCCAGGGGGCAGGATAGGCACGCGGGGAGGATGTGTCAGAGATGCAGAAGCCCCTGGGAAAGGGCTCTGGCAGAGGAAGCCCTGTGAAGGCATCTTTTGCACCCTCATAGCTGCAGGTGTCTGGTCTGGGGACCGGCAGCCCTGGGGAGAATGTGAAGAACCAGAGGTCCAATGCAGGTCCCCTGGAGAGAAGGGTGACGGGCACCCCTGTCTGGGAGAACAGTGAGCAGCACCCATCCCAGGCCGCAGTGCACCCATCACCTAGCAGTACTCGGTCTCAGACACAGCCCCAGAAACTCCGACACGATTTTTCACAAATGTATTGTCAGGAGTGTTCAGTACACGGGGTACGGAACAGTGCTAATGCTCAAGGAGATGGACGGGACCCACAGTCCCATCCTCAGGATAGAATGTCCTGTAGCAACTGTCCCAGGGTCATGTGGGCACAGGATCCGGGAAGCCCCTCCTCAGACTCCCCCCTCCCTTGCCACCTTGCTCCTGGGAATATTCAGAATTGTTTGAGGAGGTGGAGAGGATCCAGGGTGACAGCAGGGCCAAGGAGAAGGAAGGTCAGCACTGGGAGGACAGAGGGGTGTGCCCTGAGCCACCATCCAGGCCCAGGCTGTGATGCCCTTGGACCTCACCCCAAATAATGGCTCTTGATGTATGGACTGGACTTCTGCTCTTTGACCCCGCCTTCCTTACCTCATTTATTCACCGTCCCATTCATTACCCCCTCTCTCCTTCCCCTCCACCCCTCCCTTCCCTTCCTCACTCCATCACCCTCCCTCCCTCCCTCCCATCCCTCCTCCCTCCTTCCCCTCATTCCTCCCTCCCTCTCTCCCCTCTCTCCCTCCTTCCCATCCTCCTGCTTTCCCTCCCATCCCACCTCCCTCACTCCCACCTTGCCATCTTCCTTCTCTCCCCTCCCTTTCTCCCTCACTCCCTCCCCGCCTCCCCCATCCCTCCCTCCCTCCTTCTCTTTCCTTCCTCCTTTCATTCCTTCCCTCTTAACCCTCCCTCCCTCCTTAACCCTCCCTCCCTCATGCCCTCCTTCATTCAGCAGAAGATCTGGGGTCCCTGCCCTGTACTGAGCACTGGGGCTTCATCCGTGCACACTCCCCCCATCCCACGTGGTCATGTCCACTGTGGGAGGAGACAGGGGGCTGTCCTCAGGGCTAGCAGTGGTGATGAGCACCAGCAATCTCCTCCTAAGAACAGAGGCCAGTTGCACAAAGAAAAGAAAGGAGAGACCCATGCTTAGCACTTCCTCTAGAAAAATACTGTCCTGAAAAGTGATGAAAAGTAAATATATCCTAGACTTCATGCAATGTGAGTGCTAATGGCCCATACGCCCTGATTCCTAAAAGCAACAAAGAGTACATCATCCAGTGTGAAATGGGGGTTAGTGACACAACTTTTCTGACCAAATGACAGCATTTCAGCCAACATCTCCAGGGCCTCTGAGTTTTCCCAAGGGTCTCTGTGATCCTCTGACTCTTCCAATGACCTCCTTGTGAGGCTCCGTCCTGTCGCTTTCAATGTCTCCTGCCTTTTCTGTGACACTTCTGTGGTCTCCCCTCCCCCCACCAGGACCACCCTCAGGATTCCTCATGCCCCTTGGCTGGGTGCCTACATCCCACACTGGGATCTATGAGCCCTATGTTTTGCACAAGGCCTGTGCGCCTTCTGGGGTCACCTGGGTTCTCCATTAAAGCAACCTGCCTCTACCTGCATTGGGTCTCCTCTCACGAGTCTGTGAGGCCATCCTGTGCCCCTGTCACGGGCATGGAAGCCCAAGTCCAGAAGGTCCGGACTAACCACTCCCAGTCCCAGTGTGTGGAGCCTGGGCCATGAGTGGTGCCTGAGCAGAGGAGGAGTTGGGTCCAGGGAGCCTGAGGGATGACATGGCACAGTGAGCCCCCAGGAGGAGAGTGAGCACCATGGGGGCCTGGTGTTCAGGCCTGCTGGGAGACCACGTCCCACCTGCACCAGATCTGTCCCCAGGGCTGGAGGTCCTCAGGGTATCCACCCTCCCAGGCTGCAGGCTGGCAGTGACTGGCATGAGAGGGGCACAGCTGGTGCAGGAGAGAGCCCTCACATAGAGAGGAGGGGGCAGGCGCTCCCCTAGCAACAGGTGCACTGGGGTGGATTGAGGGGGCATCAGCAGACAGCAGTGTCTGCAGCTAGGATCGCTACACAGGCCCCCTCCTGAGGTTCAGCACCAGCTTGTCTGGATGGCCTATGTCCCCAAACACAAAGTCTGGCCCAGGACCTCCCCTCAAGCTCCTACTCCCAATCCTTTGTACTCAGCTCAAGTGCAAGAAATGGCCAATATTTTAGGTGGTGTTGGGTACACAGAAACATGTGATTTTCTGGCACATGCTGTAATATTGCTGGCATTTTAAAGATCTCAGGGCTTTGATTCAAAAATGGTAGAATGTGGGGTGCCTGGGTGGCCCAGTGAGCTAAGCCTCTGCCTTCTGCTCAGGTCGTGATCTCAGGGTCCTGGGATGGAGCCCCACATTGGGCTCTCTGCTCAGCGGGGAACCTGCTTCCTCCTCTCTCTCTGCCTGCTTTTCTGCCTACTTGTGCTCTCTTTCTCTCTGTCAAATAAATAAAATCTTTTTAAAAAAGAACATGGTAGAATACCAGGGGCCCCAGACAGCTTTCTAGAAACCTGGCTCTGTGCCTTGCAGCGCTCCCACCCCACCAGCTCTGCTCAGAACCCCTCCAGGCCACAGGCCCGCAGTCTTGGGACCTCAGACAGCCCAGACGATGTGCCTTCAAACAGCGGTCCAGGTGGGGCAGCAGGACACACTGCAGATTCCAGTAAATCCCTCTCCCAGAAAGTGAGGGTACTGCTGAATGAGCTGTCCAAAAACAGCCAGGTCAGGGTTCCAGGAAGACATCAGAGACACAGGAGTAACTGAGGAGCATCTGAAGGTCAGATAGGGACAGTGGGAATCTCGGGTGGCTTTGCCTAGGGATAGCTCCTGTCCTCCTAAACCTTCAGAGTGATGGCTCCACTGGGGGTGGGGGAGGTACCATGCCTGGAGGACCCGTGGCTCCACTGTCAGAGGTTGCCAATGTGATCTGCGCACAGGTGGGGAAACCCAGCCACACCCTAAAGAATTTCTGGAAACAGTAGCCATCTCAATGGCAGCTGACCTAGAAGGTCTACCTTCCAGCTGCCTGAGGTGGGATCGAGCCCCAGACCAGCACACTGGCCAGAAATGGAAGAAATAGAACCACTTCTTCATCTCAATAGTTTCTGAGTTACCGGTTTGTTCCTGTGGTTAGTATACTATGCAAGGCCTTGAAAATGTTCTCCTCATGTTCTCTGCTGGAGAGGATCTTGAAAAAATCTCTGGTTTATAGGTAAAATCATCCAGAATTGACCTTGGCTGGCACATCCATGCTGGGAAAAGTACGGAGTTTCCCCCCAATACTAAAAATAGTATTCCCGTATGATCCCACTACTGGATCACTAGCAGGAAATGAAGTCAGACATTTGCAGGAAATGAAGTCAGTTACTCGAAGTAAGATCTGCACACTCTCACCCAATCTCCCGGAGGAGGGACAGCCACCCTTAGCAACAGGGCACATGTGTGGGAAGTCGTAGGCAATCCTCCCCTGGAGGCAGGTGCCTCCCTGGATAATGGGCTGCCCCAGGGCTGGGCAGTCCCCACAGCAGCGCATTCAATGTCCTGGATACTAGGAGGAGACAGAGTACAGCACCAGGCCAGTGAGGGTCAGGACACACTGCCCCAAATATGGCACCTTGGCAAATTAAATATAGAAACTGAAAGAATTTTCCATAGAGTAGAAGCAGGAAGTTCCCTCTGATCCCCAGCCATCAGCCCTCCTTCCCTGAAGCAGGTCAGAGTACTCCCATGTGGCACTTTCTCTCCCCAGACAGCAGGGAGGACATCCTTATCACCAGAGTCAATGAATTTAGGGCCACAAAGGCTAGAGGAACAAACCTCTAAGGTTAAACTAAGCTTTATCTTCCTAGTTAGTTTTTTACCCTCTACCAGCCCTAGCTCAAACCCCTGTGTCTCTCAATTCTTCACACATTTATTGCTTCTTTGCCTAAAACATCGAACTGTCTGCTTCAGTTGCCTCTGCTGGCCTCCATGTTCTTGGGAGGCTCCCAGAAAGAAAAAGAAAATCAATACGCTTTGCCAGCTTTTCTTCTATTCATCTGTCTTTGTCAATTTCGAGACCCAGCCAGGGACCTTAAGAAGAGTTGAAGAAAACTTTCCTCTCTTGGAGCCCTGGGCGGCGGGTGGTGGCAGGTGGAGTCTGGGAAATCATCCAGTCTTCCTGACCTTGGTTAAAACCGCCCTCTGCTGGGAAGAATACCAGGCTGTGCATGGCTGGGGGAGCCAGGGAGAGGCAGGTGGAACGAGTAGGAAGCTACCTGACCCCCAGCCAGGGGACTTGGCCCCCCTGACAGAAGGGAGGGGAGTGGGGGGATGGGGTAGCTGGGTGACAGGTATTAAGGAGGGCACCTGTTGTGGTGAGCACTGGGTGTTACAGGCAACTAATGAATCACTGAACACTACATTAAAATCTACTGATGTGCTATATGTTGGCTAATGAATTTAAATGTTAAAAATTAAGTTAAATTAAAAAATAAAAAATAAAACCAAGGCAGAAACCGCACATAACTCAGAGGGCTCCATGCTCCTGGAAGCTGAGCTAGCGGCCACAGCCAAGACCTCTGGCGCTCAGGGGACTGAAGGTCTGAGAGATGGCTCGGTGCAGTCCTGCCCCTGAAGCCCCATGGCTGTGGCAAGGTGCAGGGACTGGGAGGGAAGACCCAACCAGAAGCCATCCTGTTTCCACTGCCGATACAGGACCGCCCCCACCCCCACCAGGCAGTGTCTGTCTAGAACCAGGAAGAAAAACTTTTCCCTTGATTTTTCTTTTTAAAATGGTTGCTCAGCATTGACACAGAAATCACCTGACATAAAACAGGAGCCACTCACAGCTGAAAATGACCCAGAAGTTATCAAATTGTAGTGACCACAAAGAGAGGATCTTGTGTCCCCAGGCAGGCCTCCTGTGTGTGAATGCACCTGGGGCCCTGGAAATGCCCACGTGGGCAGGGCTAGGCTCCCTGGTCTCCCTCAAGGGGAGAGAAGTAGGAACCTGCTCTCAAAGCTCTGCTCAGGACAGCACATCCTGATGGAGATGGGGACAGCCCCCCATGAGTCCCAAATGTCCTGGTGATTCTTGGGCATGGCCTGAATCTCAGCTTCTTCAGCCCAGCCATCATAGGTCCCACAGGTCCTTCAGGGGACAGCCCAGACGCCGTGGGTCCCACAGGTCCTCCAGGGATAGCACCTTGGTGGGCTTGTGGTCCAGCAGGTGCCTGTTCAAGTGGCTCTTGTCATGCCACACAACCATGATCCCATTGGCCAGGTCAGCCCCCATCACCGTGTGACAGGCCAAGGTCAGTCAGTGAACCTCCTCGCCAACCCCTCAAAAAAGGTCCCCATGTAGTAAACTTCACCCTGGTCCCTGGGGATGTGGGCCTGGGACTGTGGCTGGCACTGGTAGCCAAAGTCTTCATGGGACACCCAGTAAAAACTGGGGTGCAGGGTGTCAAAGAGGGAGGACAGGATCTCCATGCCCACAGGGTCGCAGAACTTTATGTCCACATCCACGAATGCCAACCCCACAGTCAGCATGCTGGAGCCAGGAACACTCCCTCTGTGCTGAGCTCCCAGGCAAACCCTGCAGGTGCCCTTCCCTGCCGACCCCCTGCAAGTCCTGTCCCTACCTGCCAGGAATGGAGCACCTCTGGGCACAGCCCTCCTTTCTATGGCCTACAGACTGGCTAGAATCAGCAGGGCTGCCCTCCTGCCCCACGTTGCTTTCACGGGGCTGTTGCTGGCCCCACGGAGCTGTCTCCACCCCCATAAGGTCCTCCCTTGAAGGCTACTGAACCTCTTGCTGACAAGGTCCATCAGTCAACCGCTGCTATTCCTAGGAGTGGTCACCCTCGAACTCCCCCACATCAGGAATCAGGTCCGGCACATGGGCTGGGAAGGGGAAAGAGGACCGCTGGAAGAATAGGGGGCTTGCTTAGGCCCCAGCCGTGAGTCCAAGAGTGGAAGCTCCCAGGTCCAGGTCTACATCTCCTAGGCTCTAAGAAGTTGGAAGTCTTGTCTCTCTGAAGGGACTGCCTGTGGGGACAGCAGCTCCCCCATTGTCAGCAAGGGTGGTGAGCCCCTCTGAGACAGATTTTTGTTAAGGTTTTATTTACTTGTTTGACAGAAAGAGAGACAGCTAGAGAGGGAACACAAGCAGGGGGAGTGGGAGAGGGAGAATCATGCTCCCCGCTGAGCAGGGAGCCCAACATGGTGGGGTTCGATCCCAGGACCGCAGGATCACAACTGGAGCCAAAGGCAGATGCTTAATGACTGAGCCACCCAGATACCCTGAGACTGATTTTTTCACACAGGCACTAAGGCTACTTCCCAGTGCCTGCCCCATACCTGGCAGCTTAGTAAATCGCTCACTCAGGGAAAGTGGGCACTACATTTAAATAGGGGACATGATCACACACAGCCACAGTCAAGAGTCAGCTCACCGGGGGGCAAGTCCAGGTCCAGCCAAAAGGGGAACAGGCCAGACATGAAGCAGGGGGAGAGAAGAGTGCTCCTGGCAGAGGGCAGACAGACTGTAAAGGCCTAGATCAGGCCTGAGGCACATGTGGGACAACCACACACCTGGGAGCCCCACAGGGGTGGGGGGGGATATGGTGGGAGAGGAAAGGCTGGAGAGAAAAGGCAGCTGGGGAACAGATCACAGAGAGGCTCAAAGGTTATGTTCTAAAAAGATCACTCTGCTGGTTACCGGAGAAGAATGGGCTCTGTACAACAGAGGACAGGGAGACCCTAAACCTAAGCCCTAACCCTAACCCCACCCTAACCCCAATCAAACAGTGTGCTCAATTTTGTGGACTGACAGCTCTACTCTGAAGTAACAAACAAATCTATCATGCTGGCTTTCCCTCCTTGCTCAGTACTGCACTCAGTACTGCACTGAAAGTTCTATCCAGAACAGTAAGGCAAGAAATAAGGAATCCACATGTGAAAGGAAACAGTAGAACTAGGTCTATTCAGAGACCAGAGACGGCATCTTATATAGAGAGCTTCCTAAAGAATCAACAAAAAACGATCATAGCCAGTTCCCTAATTCTGCAAAGTTACAGGACAAAATATCAATACACAAAAATCTCTCCTATTTTATACACTAGTAATGAATCATCCAAAAAGGAATTTAAGAAAACAATTCCATTTTAGGGGACATCCACATAGACATAATATTCAGGAATAGATGTAATCAAGGTATACATCTTGTACACTAAAAATTACAAAACATTGCTGAAAGAAAGTAAGGGCCATGTTCACAACAGGCAAAAACCAGAAATTTCCATCCATGGGGAAAAGGATGTCTTTTTGCAAATGACATATGCGAATGTCCATCCATGGGGAAAAGGATAAACAAAATGAGATAGATCCATAAATGGCTATCTTGTTCTGCCCTATGAAGGAATGAAGTAAAATGGTTCATTTGTGGGGAAAAAATGTGGTGGTTCCTTAAAATATTAAACACAGAATTCTACTGCAGCCTATATGTGCCCCAAAATTGAAAGGAGAAGTACCCATATTCAGAGCAGCATTTCTGACAACAGCCAAAAGGTGGAAGCCACCCAAGTGTCCACTGACAGATGAATGGATAAACGAAATGTGGTTTGTACACCGTGGAACATGATTCAGCCATAAAAACGAAGGGAGTTCGGACACAGGCTACAACACAGATTGAATGTGGAAGTCATTACGCTGAATGAAATCAGCCAGGCACGGAAGGACAGATACTGTATGATCCCACTTGGATGAGGTATCTGGGACACAAAGCTGGATGTGGCTACAGGGGGCCAAGGGAAAAGGACAATGGGAGTTGGTGTTTCATGCACACAGGCTCCCTCGGGAGAATGAGAAAATTCTGGAGAATGAAGTACAACAGTGAACTCATCTAAGGCCAGAGAATTGTGTACCTGAAATGTTTTAAGGGGTCAATATTCTTATGTTCAGTCACTGTGAAAAAGTGATTGAAGGACTGATGCATGTCACAACTTGGATGGACACTGAAAACAGCCCCAGTGACATAAGCCATATAGAAACACCACTCAGATGGGAGCCATCTGTGCTCCTTACATCCATCAAGGTTACCCAAATAAGGGAAAGTCCTGGAAGAAGTTCCAGAAGAAGAAAACTGGATCCAAATGGGAAGACATTTCAGACTGTTGGGCAGGTCATGACAGCTGAAGTGGGCCTGTGGTCTGGGTTCAATGCAGAACCGTCATGATTTCCTCACTTGGGGTTACATGGTGGTTCTGCAGGACACTGTCCCTGTTTGGGGTAAAATGCACCGAAGTAGCCTGTGTGAAGTGGCAAACACGGTAAATAAACAACAGCTGGGGAGTCTGAGTGTGGAGATAAAGTATATTTGTGCCACTGTGACAAGTTACTGCAGATTTGAAATCACAGCAGAGTAAATGACTCTTCCAAACATCCATGTTAGCACCACGTCACTGAAGCAGAGAGGACATCAGACATTGGGATGGAGGCCAAGCCCTCCCAGATCCAGTTCACCCACTGTTGAGAAGCCACTCAGCCTTGGAGGAGGCCACATGTTAACAAGAGACTCCTGGGAGGATTAAATCGGGTGCCCCTAGGTCTTGGGTGCAGTAGAAGCAGTGGGATTCAGAATTCCAATTTTCTACAATGTTCCACCACAAAATGGTTAGAACTGTGAAAAAGCATGAAGGCAAGCCTCAGTAAAGTGGACTGGGGGTGCCAGAAGGGGAGGCTGGAAGGGGGCACCTGGCACTCAGTGCCCATTACAGACCCCACATTACAATTCCCCATGGGAGAGACTCATTTGTTCCAGGCCCCACAGGGGAAGCTGGAGGGTTCAGCTCCTACAAGAAATCCACCATCCCTGCAACTCGGCAGGTGAGAATCCTCCATCATCCCAAACCCCTGCATTTCTCCAGTGGACTTTCCTTCCAAGCAACACTCCCAACTTCTTCCTCCTACTTCATGAATAATATTCCTCTCCTTTGTTTCTTGCACTTGCCTGTGATGTGCCCGTAGCTTGCTCATCCCAGATTGCCATTCTCTACTATTCCCAAATAAACCCATTCTGCTGGTCAAATAACTGGCAGTTTGAGTTTAAGGCAAACAGAACTAATAAATTCAAGAAACTTGCAAGGAACAAAATCAATATACACAAATCAATTGCATTTCTACGTGCTCCGAAGGAACCATCAGAAAGAGACTATGGAGAACAAGCTTATTTACTACTGCATCCAAAAGAACAAGATACCTAGGAGTCCCCTGAACCAAGGGGGTGATGACCTGTCCTCTGACAGCCTTGGGACACTAATGACAGGCAGGGAGGGAGACACTGGAGATGGGAAGACACTTTGTGCTCAGGGAAGAACCGAAACTGGGAAAATATCTCTTCTCCCCAAAACAGTCTACACAGTCCACGCTGTTGCTCCTGAACTTCCAGACTCTGGACCAACCCTGACGTGGGTGTGGACACGGGAAGGACCCTGCAGGGCCGAGGCAGGGGGAGCATGAGCACTGAGGTGGGTGGCTGCTCCCTGACAGCAGACTGTCTCAGGAGCCCCAGGAACTGAATCCGTATGCACACAGAGACACGGAACCCAGTGCATACATCCGAGAGTGCATACATCAGAAAGGGGGTGCCCCACAGCCCCACAGACAGCACCACAGGAGGCCACATCACCACTCACAAACTGTGGAAGCCCCAGTGTCTACACAGCGTGCCCTTCCTCCTGAGACCACGCACTCCCTCGCCAGTCCCTGCTCAGGGGGCTTCCCTTCACCTTCTCCAGCAGTGGGTCCTGAAGGGATGAGACTGCTGTGAGTGTGGAGACAGCCCCACAATCTCCACAGTGGGTCCTGTCAGTGTGGATGTGAAACCACATCCTCCCCAGCTTGTCCTGTCTGTGGGAGAGTGGCCACACATCCAGAAGTCTCCACAGGGGCTCCCAAGGAGGCCCTACTCCTGGCCCAGCTGCAGCTGCATAGACCAGGCTCATGGCAGGAGCTGGGGTCCTGCGCCCTCTGCAGATGGTGGAAGGCAGTGCAGGCCTAGGGGAGCTCACCCTTCAATGGAAGCACCTGCTCCCTCCTGGAGTCCAGCTGGAGCCATTTCATTCTGGAAATTCAAGCTGCATGAGCCAAATATCACCCAAATTTCTCCAAAAATAGCTAAGGAACAATGAATTGGAAACAATATGGAATGACAACAGTCCCTGACCAAACGTTGGCAATGAACATGACCCTGGCCCTGGTGCAGGCCCACACTCTGACCTGAACTTGCTCTCAATCCTGGCCCTGACCTAACACAAGACCCTAAATCTAGCCCCCTACCCAAACAGGGTTCACAAGACTCAAAAGGTAGAAACTGCAAATATCCATCAGTGGTGAATGCATAAACAAAGTGTGGTGAAGGGTTTCAATTGGGTTCAGGTTCAGGTTTCAGCCAGAGTTCTAAATCAGGCTTTGGGGATAGCATCAGGGTAAGGATTTAGAATGAGGGGCAAGGGAACAGTTAGAGTTTGGGGCTTTGGGTTTATGATTCAGGGTTTAAGACTCAGGGCTTCTGGGATAAAGTTCAAGGTCAAATTTGGTGTTTGGGTTCATGCTGGGATTTGAGTTCAGAGTTCTGGTTTAGGGTTTGGGTTGATGCTTCAGGGCTTGGATCTGGGCTCAGGTTCAGAGTTCAGGCTTTGGGTTCAATTTCAGGTTTGAGATTCAGGGTTCCAGTTTGGGCTTTAAGGTCAGGTTAGGTTTCAGTGTTAAAGTTAGGGGTTAAGGTTGGGTTTAGGGATGACACATTTTCTTCAGTTGTCATCATGGACACAAAATTTCTATCTGAACTTTCTAAATCTGAAATGCATTTCATCTGGGTGTCAGGAGCTCGTTTAGAATTTAAGATCTCAGTAACCTACCAACAGCATTCTGATCCCAGGGTCTCCCAGTCACTGAGAATTTGCTTTTGTTTTGGCTCAAACATACCCTTGGCAGACAAGGGTGAGCATCTGCCAAAGTTGGGATGATTTCACAATGGTAGAGGTGTGAACCCAGATATTGTGGAAATGTTCATGGAAAATGAAACAGGTGACAAATAATTGGTCAACTCCTGATTCTTCCACAAAGACCAAGTCTCTATTAGAATTTGATAGTGTTCCCTAGGAAGGCCTGTGGTACTCATCACCAGTACTCAAAGAGGGCTCCCTCCCCTGCTTTAAACTAAGAATCACAGCAGTATACATCCTATTTTGTGTCAACAATAAAACTTTATTATTTGGCTGTTCCAGTGTACAATTTGTGGAAGCACTGACAGCATTTTCCTTTCTCAAATCCTCGTCAACACACGAGTAAAATGAGGGCAATGTTGTTATGCACTGCTCACTGGAATACCAGGTACAAGGAGGGCTAATTAGAAGAATAAAAAGATATCAAATATGAAACTCAGAAAAAGCACCCTTGATGGGCACTTAATGAGGATCCCTAACCATAAGACCTAACATTTCATCCTATGGAATTCATTCATATAAATCAATATATAATCCAAATAAATAGCCTGCTGACCACTGTAACTACTTCACCATTGGCTCTAGGCTTGTAATACACACTCCACCTGCTAGAGACACACTTCTCAGCAGCAGAACAGGGCTTGCCCACTCCCGGTGGACCAACTCTTATAGTGAAGCCAAAAATTCCCATCCCTTGGAAATCCCAGCCATTAGGACACAGTCACAGAAACCACTCAGTAAAGGACAGACATCTCATGAAGCGGATGCTGCAGATCACCACCACTCCCACGAAGTAACTCTATAGTGGACTCCAGGTCTGTCCCCTTTCCGGGATCACACAGGGTACCACATTCTTCCAAGACTCCATCTTCAGAACAAAACCATGACTGTCATCAGTCCTGTGTGCAGGCTCACAGGGAGCCCTGCAAAAGCCAGACACCTTCTTGAGAGCACCCAGCCTCTCACACCTATCCTAGCAGATGGAGGGTGATGTCTCCCCAACTTCCGTACCAACTAGAGAATACTTGGAACAAGTCTTGCCATATTCCATGCAAAAGGCATATTCTTCATCTACAAAATGAGGGACGGTGAAACATTAGGATTCCCCACACCTTCTTGAACCTAGATAAGTGGGAGCTACAGCTTGGCCAGAGCTATTGTCCCCAACCCCCTATACACACACACACACACACACACACACACACACCCTTCCCTTGTGCCCAACAGATGAGTTTCCATCCACCTTGTTCATTCTCAGCCATTGTCTCTGCAGAGTAGTACAGTACTACTGAGGTCCTGGGACTGAGATGCTATGTGCTAAGCCAGCACCTTCAACGATTCACTATCAGAAATTAATATTCATTTTATTAACAGATTCATCACAGAAGATCTTGCCACCATGACCATTAGAAAAGTTATTATAACAGAGGTCTTAACAACCTGTGCCAATCTCCATGTCTCCACTCCTTGGCTCCAGGAATTGGCTCATAAATGGGCATGTGACCTGTCCCAGCCAATAAGGAGGGAGGAATTTTAAGTCTCAGCCTGAAGAGCTAATCATGGGGTGGACCACCCAGGACAGGGGTTTTTCCACTGCAACTGTACAAGTGGCCTAAGCCAGGCCCGTGCCAGTGCCACAGAAGGCCCAGGAAGCCAGGTGCTCCATAACATTGTTGAGGGCTGAATCAGACCCGTCCTGAAGCCCACACATACTAGATCCTCCATTACTTAAGGAGAACCCCAAATGTACTCATAGTCTTGGCCTGAGCAAGACGAGCATCTGTGTGGTACAGAACCCGCAAGATATACCCACCAGGCAATGGGACTGACTCAGCCAAACAATACCTACATGGAATTCAACCACAGACAAATATGCTGTGGGAAGCTCGAGGCTGACAGAGAAATGGGGGGTGGGAGGGAATTCCTGAGGCCTTCACTGTTGGCCAATCTCACTATCATCATTTTTTGCTTTCATGTGCAGGGGCTGGGGTCAGGCAGAATAGATCCCAGTGTCTTCCCACTCTGCTACTGGAAAAGAAGAGCCCTCTCCCCCATCACCCAGCATGTTGCAGATCTGGGGTGTGGGAAACTACCACTCATGGGCCAAAAGGACCTCCTCCCATATTCTCACAATCAAGTGTGCCTGGAACATTAGTTATGGGTGGTCTGTGGCTGCTTTCAAGCCACAATGCAAGAGTGAAGTCTTTGGCAGAAACACCATGTGGACTGTAACACCTAACAGAAAATCTTTTCAGAAGACTTTCCAGAAAAGTCTATGCTGATTCCTGGTCTCAAAGATCCTAGGATCATGTCCCTTCTTTGAGGAGAACATAGCGTCTTCTGGGTCAAATCAATTTCTTCACCACCAAAGGCAAGGACTTCCATCCTTTTAGCCAGAACTCCATCTCCATCCTCCTCTACTGACACCTTGAATGGCACATCTACAGGCCTGCAGACCAACGGGAATTCACTGTCATTTACAGGGTAGTAATGCTCAGAAACAGAGATGTAAATTTGACCTTGTGAGGGTAAATGTGTGCTTCCTCTTTCCTAGCCACAGTGTACAAGGAGAATACAATACAGTAGCATGCTTTCTGTCCCACAGGAATGGCCCTGCAATATGGTTGCATAGTAATCTCAGAAGGAAGCCACCTTCACAGACCAAACTTCATCTGGGAGGACTCCCAAGTCCCTTGTCCTGGACACTAGTTTCCACCGAGGCTGGGGACACACAGAGGGACAGAGACTCCCCCTGTGCATCGGATTTTGAGGGATGGCTGCTATTCCATGACCAAAGATCCTGAAACCATTCATCCTCCTGTCATCCAGCCAGGCACCTGTGAGAGAGATCTACTCCAGGCAGAAAGGACAGACCAAGAGACAGCAAATGACAGCCTTGTGTGACAAGTGCCATGACAAGAGACACTCAGGAGGACTGAGGGTGTGCAGGGTTGGCCAGACCTGGGGGTAGGGGGACAGGGAATGCTCCAGGAGTGTGATCACAGCTGTGTCATGATGGGGGATGCTCTGGAGGACTGGGGGTGTGCAGGGTTGGCCAAACCACAGGGCAGGGGACCAGGGGTGCTCCAGGAGGATGTCACAGCTGTGCCTTTGGGTGACTACACATGTCAGTGTGACTGGGCATTGTCCTAACCAGAAACGACAGCATGGGCAAGGGACAGTGTCCCTAAACTGTCTTCTGCACAGGAAAATTTTGTAAAGAGATTTCTTTCAGTACGATTTCATGTCACATGTGGCTGTTAGTCCCTAAAGCTGAATATGGAGAAGATGAAGTCTGTTGGCCATGAAGATGAAGTCTGTTGGCCAGAAGATGAAGTTGGCCATGGCTTTCAAACCTGAGGTGCTGGGGAGAGAGCACACTTAATATTTCTTTTGGCTGATTTCAGAGTAGGATGACTTTTCCCGCCTTCATCTCCAACCCCAGGAGAGGGAACAAAGGCAACACAGATCTACACTTCAAAATGTCAACACAAATCTGCAAACCCAAGTTCTCCCAGGAGCTAAAGTTTCAGGACCAGGGTTGTAAGGGCCTATTTAGCCAGAGCGGCTCCATTTCAGTTGAACAGCCATTTTGTTGTTTATGCAGTAAAACTTAAACTGACCCTGCCCACCCCTGAGTCCCCTGGAGGGGACTTACTTAAAAACAAGTCTGGGAAACCAGTCCCAGGTAACAAAGCCCAAATACAAGGGCAGGTCAGGCCAGGTGGAGACATCCAATCAGTGGGGCGTGCATAATGTCTCCCTAGCTACCAAGGAGTGTGGGCCCCACCTTTTGGGCGCCAATTCTGACCAAGGTGATAGGCTGGTTCAAATATCTACTAGGGTAAAAGGACTGTGCAGCTTTCTCTGTGTGTTACAATCTCATTGACCACCTGTGTGTGGCCAGGCCCAATCACATGGCCTTTGCCCTTTAAAAGTTAGTCTGTAAGGCTGGGAGGGGTCGCCCTCTCTGTGAGAGGCGGCCCCGACCCATCGGTTTGATTCTCGATGCTTAGGTGAAATAAAGCTTTGCTTGACCTTCGCTTTGTATCAGTCTTGTTCCTTTGATTACAGCCCCATCAGGGTGACAGAAAGGGAAGGCCAATAGCAAGGAATCAAGGGAACATGTCATGTGCATGTGAGCTGGCCCACTTCTCTACCTGTCGGAAGTGAGCCATGCCTGACAAGAGTGAGTCCCAACTGCGCCTGGTCTGTCTGTTTGCTGTCCTTGAGCAAAGCAGAGGATGGACTGAGCTGGGTGTAGCTCTCGGTGGGTGGGGTGGTGGTGGGTGGAGATGGCCAGCTGGCCACAGATGCTACCTGCCAAGTACCTATAGGACCAGCTCCTGGTCCTCAGCTAAGATGAAACAATCATTATGTGTAGTGACCTATTTCCAGGGACAGGTCATATGCTCAGTATTTTGGTGACTATATCCTCTCCCACTGTATTTTGAAAACACACATTAGGCAGGTAAGATTGACATACACAAAGCTGTCCATAGCTAATGTATGTAACTTGACCCTGACCCTAACCCTAATATCTAGTTAAGATATACTCTATTTAGAATATTTCTCATAAATTAGAGGATGGTTTTTGGAAGCTAAGGAATTCAGGGACCAACCTTCTTTGGTCTTATTCTCCCTTAAATCTGGTAAATTGGAACTCATTTGGCCACGTGCTATCTGGAGAGTGGCCACACGGGGGCAACAGTGAGTCAACAGTGTCCCAAACCCCACCGCAAAGCCCATTCTTCCTCTGTCCTGTCAAGCCTTGTTCATTCAATGTTTACAGGTCATTGTACACATGATGAAAAGTGTGACGTTGTTGAATTTTTTAAAGACCAAACTAATTCTTTCAACCTATTAAGAATAGAAGATGTTTTCTAAAATCTTTGACTTGGAGAGCACGTGAAGGCCCAGGGGCTTGGGAAAGGGCTATTACTATGGAATCTATTCAGGTCTACTTAGGAAACAAGGATGGCTTCTATTCCACTTCTTTTCAGGAAGAATTTGTGTCAATTACCAGCTCTGAATCCACACCAATAAAAGAGTGCAAAATAGTGCAGCTCAGAGGAAAACAAAGGAGAATCAACAGCCTCCAGAAGCCAAGAAAGAGCTACACCCAGGAACCAAGAAGATGTACCAGGAAGGCTCTGCTCAGGCCAGTTTGCATTTCTGTAGATCCTCTGGAGCTAGAATGCCCCCAGGGCCCCCAGGGGTCCTAGGTCAGGCAGAGCACACACCCTGATGATGCCCTGTTGGAACCCGTGACAAGCCTCCTCGTCCCTTCCTCCATGAGACACCCTCTACCCCCTGAGGACTCCAGCCTGCTTCTTAGAACTCCCATTCCCCTTTCTGACCCCATCCTTCACTTTTCCCATCACTGCCATCACATAGAGTACATTGAACTACTTACTATTCTTGCATTTAAATGTTTTTTGTCATGTTTGCTGTAAAACTAAACCTTGCATCACCTACCCTGATGTAGAATTACCTATTGCATTGCATGATGTAACTGTGGACTCTGAGTGCCCTCACAGTGTCATGGGGCTAGTGTCCCAGGCAAGGTCCTCACTAGGCTGGCTCAGCGGTTGTAGTGAAGGCCTGAGCCAGGCACTGCTATTTGTGTCCAAGTAAGCAGCACAGCCAAAACCTTGGTTTGGGTTCTGAATTGCTCATGGCCCCTCAGCCACATCAGACATCCTGGGGGCACACCCTGAAGACACCTGTTAGTCTAGTGTGGCCCTGGGGAATCTCCATGGTACAGCCATTGTGGCAAATGGGGGAACTCTGTAGGAGCAGGGATGATGGGAGTCAGAACTCCTGAGATAGAATCCATCTTGGAGACTGCCTAGAACTTAAAAACATTTAAAAATAGAGCTACCTTATGACCTAGCAATTGCACTACTAGGTATTTACCCCAAAGATACAGATTGAGTGAAAAGTAGTGGCACCTGCCCCCCAGTGTTCATTGTAGCATTATCCACTCTAACCAAACTATGGAAAGAGCCCAGATGTTCATGGACAGATGAATGGATAAAGAAGATGTGGTTCATATATACAATGGAATATTATTCAGCCATCAGAGAGGATGAAGACTTACCATCACATCCACCCAGCTGAAACTGGAGGGGATTATGCTCAGCTAAATGAGTCTATCAGAGAAAGACAATCAGCACATGGGTTCACTCATATGTGAAATAGGAGAAGCACCACAGAGGATCAGAGAGTAAGGCAGGGAAAACTGAATGGGAAGTCATTAGAGAGAGAGAAAAACCACCAGAGACTCTTCATTATAGAAACAAACTGAGGGTTGCTGGAGGGAAGGTGAATGGGGGATGTGGTAACTGGGTGATGGGCATTAAGGAGGGCATGTAATGCAATGAGCACTGGGGGTTATACACACCTGACCTATTACTGAACACTACATTTGAAACTAATGATTTCTATAGGTTGGCTCATCGACATTCAGTTAAACAAAAATGACTCAAGCAAACACTTCTAAAAATCTCTGTGGAACCACCAAAGATACTGAACAGCCAATGCAATGTTGAGAAAGAAAAACAAAGCTGGAGGAATCACAATTTCACATATACTACATGTGAACTATACTACATATACTACATGTGTACTATATGTACATGTAGTACATACTACATACTAATTATATGTAGTATAATTACACATTATACTACAAAGCTGCAGTCATCCTAACAGTATGGCACTGGCACAAAAATACACACAGTGAACAAGGGAATAGGAGAGAAACTAAGATATAAACCCGCAATTGTGTGGCCAATTAGTGTTTCCCAAAGCAGGCAAGGATATCAAAAAGGAAAAGGACAGTCTCTACAACAAACAGTGTTGGGAAAAACTGGACATCTATTCACAGAAGAATGCAATTACTCTGCTTCCTTACACCACACAGACATATAAAGTCAAAACAGTTTCAAGACCTCAATGGAAGGCCTGAAACCATAAAAATCCTAGAAGAGGACACAGACAGTAACTTCTTCACATGGACCAAAGCAACATTTTCTTGACTGTCTCCTGAGGAAAAGACAACAAAAGCAAAAATAAACAAGTGGGACTATATCAAAATAAAATGTTTCCACACAGCAGAAGAACTAGGAAGGACTAATAATAATAAGACAAACTACTAAAAGGGAGAAGATATTTGCAAATATCCTATGCAGTAATGGGTTAGTGTCCAAAATATGTGGAGTGGATACAACTCAACACCAAAAAACAAACAATCCAGTTAAAAAAATAGTCCGAAGACATGAATAGACATTTCTCCAAAGAAGAAATACACATGGCCAATGGTCCCAGGAAAAGATGTTCACCATCACCCAAGCTCAGGAATATGCAAATCAAAAGTATAATGAGATATTAGCACATACTGTCAGAATGGTTCCCATCAACAGCACAAGGAATAGCAGGTGCTGGGAGGGTGTAGTAAAAGGGGATGCTCATGCACAGTTGGTAGAAAAGCAACCTGCTGCAGCCACTCTGGAAAACAGTATGGAGGGTCCTCAAGACATTACAAGTAGAGCTACCCTAGGATCCAGCAACCACACTACTGGGTATTTACCCAATGAAAACAATACCTCAAAAGGATGCATGCACCCCTATGTTTCCTGCAGCATTATTTACAAGATCACAATATGGAAGCAACCCAAGTGTCCATTGATAAAGTGCTAAATGAGCTGAAAGATGTGTATACACACACACACACACACACACACACACACACACAGTAGAATATTACTCAGCCACAGAAAGAATGAAATCTTGCCATTTGCAGCCACATGGATGGATCTAGAGGATTATCCTAAGTGAAATCAGCCAGTCATAGAAAGACAATACCACTCTTGTGTAGAATGGAAGAAACAAATATACATAAATAAAGGAGAAGAAAAGAGACAAACCAAAATACAGATTCTTAACAACAGAGAACAAACTGACAGTTATCAAAGGGGGGGTGAATGGAGGGATGAGTGAAATAGATGAAAGGGACTAAGAGTACACTTATCTTGATGAGCAGTGAGTAATATACCGAATTACTGACTCATGCTATTGTACACCTGAAACTCATATAACACTGTATGCTAATTTGATTGGAATTAAACAATAAAAAATATTTTTCTTTTAGTAACCTATTTGAAAAAGCTTTGATACACAATGTTCATATGCCCTACTTGGGAGTATTTTCTCATCAATATTTATTCATTCTATACCTCAAATTCAAATTTTACTAAATTCTTATATTTTACCTGTTAATCCTAGCCCACAGGAGCCATGGTCCCTTTTCATCCACAATCTGCACCTATGCATTTAAGAGAGTGTAAGTAGAGAAAGATACCATGTCATGATCCAGAAAGCTGTTACAGTTTCTGTTTTAGTATGAGATGGTCACAGAATGTGGGACAGATTTCAGAGCTGCTCTCTATCCTGGATCACTAACTCAGTGGTCATGACTTAGATCCATTTGGTACTAGATTTCCTGTGGACGAGTTTGCTTCCAAGCACATCCATGCAAGAAACAAAGGTGGGTGGACTCAGTGTGGGATAGGAAGAGGGTCAAGTACAGACAAGGGTACGACCCCTCCCCTGATCCAGGAACTGCCATGGGTGCGGGTATAGGAGACAGAAGCTATGGGAAACCACCAAGCTTACCATCTGAATGCAGGAGGCACAGGTCAAGGGATGTGGGTTGTGGAGGCTGCTCTGAGTTACCTCTGGGAGGGAGAGGGGGGAAGGAATAAGAAAAAAACTGCCTGCTGCTGGCCCATGCCACCTGCCCACTGCTCCTGGCACACATCAGTCTACACTGCTGACATAGGCTGGGCTCAAGATGGGCTGGCTCAGTTCCCTCAGCTCTAAGTGGGGCAGCTGGCTCCAGGGATCAGGGACATGCTGAGGGTGGTGGCAGGGAAGACTGGCCCTCTGAGGTCATCCCCTCTTTGAGCAGAGAGCCCTGCAGGACTGCTGAAAACCCACTGAGAGGTTTGAAGGACATGCCATGAATGAACTAAGGCACGGAGAAGCAGAAAACAATATTGGTTTTTAAGGTCAGAGCTGTCAGCTGAGGAAGTGGGGAGAGCTTCCCTGAAGAGGACTGAGGGGAGGGTAGTCCAGGCTGAAAAGAGAGATGTGGCTCTCCTTTCAGCCTTTTGGGGACCTGCAGCCTCCTTCCAGGGCAGGGCATTGTCCTCACCTCACAGGGGATCGATGGAAGTGTTCCATCAGAGGACTGACAGAGCCGCCTCTTGAGAAGGCTACCCTGGCATCAGGTTGCTCAAGGCAGAGGATGAAGGCCAGATGGAGGGAGGGTAATACCCCGGGGGGCCATGGGATAAGAGCAGATGCTTATGACCATGAAGATGATGAAAAACAGGAGGTGGTAGCATGGGAGCCCCTGACATGAAAGTGCCACAGGCACAGTGCCCACAGCTACAGTGATTGGGCACCTTCTGTGCCAGGCATGGTTCACTTCAGTGGACTCCAGAATAGTCCTGACCACAACCCTAGGAAGTGTGCACCACCACCACTCTCCTCTCCCCATGCTGCTGCTAGGAATCACAGTCACCAGATCCTGATCGTTTTTTCATGGAAACCAAGTACCTCTGGTGGTGGTCTAGTGTGACCCTCATATCTGGCCAGAGACTGCTGTCTACCTGTCTCCACACAACTCAACAGACAGGAGGGTTTCCCTAAATTCCACAGGTTCTGATGAGACAGATCTCCAGGCCCCACTACCCCAAGCAAAAACAACCCCCAGTGGGTCACTCAGGACCCCGGCTATTGTCATGAAACTCACCATTCCCTGTTTCAGTCAGGTTCTGATCCCCCAATTTACCATATCCTGGTTGCTGAATTGGGGCCCTGCCATGAACCCACATGGCATCTTTCTGTTAGAGAAGGCCACTCTGTACCTCCTGGAAAATGTTTCTAAGAAAGTACAAGTCCATCAGGGCTACAGTGTGAACAGTGGTACACAGCCTGCATGGTTATAATCAGTAATTCTAACAAGGGTTGACCACCTGCCCCCTACCCCTGCAATCTCACAAAACCTTCCTCTGTTCCCATAGAAGTCATGGTCTGCCCTCAGAAAATACCCCAGGAAACTAACCTTTAAACTGAATGCTCCCTTCATGCTCTGGTTCAAATCTTGTCCAACCACAATAGTATGAAAGTAGAAATCAGTCACAAGAAGAAAATGGGACAGTCACAAATATGTGGAAATTTAACAACATGCTAGCAAACAACCAATAGTCAAATAAGGAACCAAAAGAAAATTTATAAGTATCTTGAGAAAATGAAAAAGAGAACCTATGAAAACTTATGGGATGCAGCAAAAGTAGCTCTAAGGGGGAAGGTCATAGAAATTCAGGTCCTCATCAATCCATCTGAAAGCTCTCCAATAACCAACCTAATATACATGGGAAAGAATTGTGGGGGAAAAAAGGCAAAGCCCCAAATCAGTAGATAGAAGGAAATAACAAATAGGAAAGTGGAAGTAAATCCAATGGAGACTAAAAAGACAAAAGATCAATGAAAATACAAGCTGCCTTTTTTTAAAAAGATAAACAAAATTGACAAACTTTTAGCTAGACTCATCAAGAAAGAGGGTTCAAATACAATCAGGAAAGAAAGATAACTGATTCCTGTCTCACATCAAAATCCTACAGGAGAACCCAGACAACAATGTCTTCAATCTTGGGCACTGCAACTTCTTGCAAGACATGTCTCTAAAGGCCAGGGAAACAAAAGCAAAAATGAACTATCAAGACTCCATCAAGGTAAAAAGCTTCTGCACAGCAAGGGAAACAACTAACAAAACTAAAAGGCAACCTACAGAATAGGAGAAGAAATTTGCAAATGGCATGACAGATAAAGGTCTGGTACCCAAGCTCTACAAAGAACTGCTCAAACTCAACACCGAAGAAACAAAGAAACCACTCAAGAAATGGGAAGAAGACAGGGAGAGATACTTCTCCAAAGAAAACATACAAATGGTTAAGAGACCATGAAAAAATGCTCCACATCACTTGTAATCAGGGAATTCAAAACCACAATGAGATACCACCTTTCAGCAATTAGGATGGCTAAAATTAACAGGACAGGAAACGACAACTGTTGGAGAGGATGTGGAGAAAGGAGAACCCTCTTACACTGTTTGTGGAAATGCAAGCTGGTACAGTCACTCTGGAAAACAGCATGGAGGTTCCTCAAAAAGTTAAAAGTAGAGTGTCCTATGACCCAGCAATTGCACTCCTGGGTATTTACCCCAAAGATACAGATTCAGTGAAAAGAAGAGACCCAAGCTCCCCAGTGTTCATAGCAGCAATGTCCACAATAGCCAAACTGTGGAAGGAGCTGAGATGTCCTTCAACAAAGGAATGGATAAAAAAGATGTGGTATATACATACCATAGAATTTTACTCAGCCATCAGAAGGGATGAATGCCCACTATTTGCATCGACATGGATGGAACTGGAGGGGGTTATACTAAATGAAATCAGTCAAGCAGAGAACGACAATAATCATAGGTGTCACTCATATGTGGAACACAAGGGATACTGTGGAGGACCACAGGGGAAGGGAGGGAAAAGTGAATGGGAAGAAATCAGAGAGGGAGACAAACCATGAGAGACTCTTAATCATAGGAAACAAATTGGAGCAGAAGTAGGTTGAGGGGCGGGGTAGTTGGGTGATGGGTATTAAGGAGGTAACATGTGATGATGAGCCCTGGGTGTTATATGCAACTAATGAATCATTGACCATTACATCAAAAACTATACCTTGCTAACTGAATTTAAATTAAAAATGTGAAAAACTTAAAAAAGAAAGAAACATGATCTATTACAATGAATAGCACAAAAATACAAAGGATCTTTACAGAGTATTATGAGCAAGTAGAGGCCAACACCTTGGACAACCTAGTGGAAATGGATAAATTCCTAACAACAACCTAGAATGAACCATGAAGGAAACAACAACAACAAAAAATCTGAACAGACTGATCACTAGTAAAAAGATAGATTCAATAATCAAATCCTCCCAACAAACAAATGCCCAAGACCAGACAGTTCCACTGAGGAGTTCAACCAGATGGTAGAAAAAGAATTAATACCAGCCCTTACCAAACTGTTTTTTAAAAAGGAGAGAAGGGCATACATCTAAACTCATTTTATGAAGGCAGCATTACAGTGATAACAAAACAAGACAAGGATGCCACAAGAAAAGGAAAGGCCACTATCCCTCGTGAACAGAGATGCAAAAATCCTCAACAAATTATCAGCAACATCAATTCAACAATCCATCAGCAGAATCACACAACATGATCCAGTGGGACTTATTCCAGGGATGCAAGGATGATTCCACATCTGCACATCCACCAATAGCACACACCACCTTAACAAAATAAAAGATAAAAATCCTAGAATTGTTACAATAGATGCAGAAAGAACACTTGGGAAGATTCAATATACATTTATGATAAAGACTCTAAACCATCTGGGTACTAAGGGAACATACCTCAACCAAACAAAGGCCCTATGTGAAAAGCCCACAGTTGACATTATACTCAAGGGTGAAATGCTGAAAACTTTCCCACTACCAGCAAGAACAAGATAAAGATGGCTATTCTTACCACTTTCATTTGTCATTGTATTGAAAGCCCTAGTCAAACCATTTAGACAAAAAAAAAAAAAAAAGAAAGAAAGAAAGAAAGAAAGATATGAAATCGAAATAGGAAAAGAAAATGGTCATTATTTCCAGATGACATGATACTATATGTAGAAATCCCTAAAGAGTCGACAAAAATAGATTTTATTAACAAATAAACACATTTGAATAAATTAGAATAAACAAATTCAGTAAAGCTGCAGGATACAAAGTCAATTACAGAGACATGTTGCATTTCTTTTTTTTTTTTTTAAGAATGTATTGATTTGTTATACACAGAGAGAGAAAGAAAGAGAGACCATAAGCAAGGGGAGCAGCAGAGTGAGGGAAAAGCAGATGCCCTGCTGAGCAGGGAGCGCAGTGTCAGACTCATTTCCAAAATCCCAGGATCATGACCTGACCTGAAGGCAGACACTTACCTTACTGAGCCACCCAAATGACCCAACTTATATTCCTATATACTGGTGACCAACTTTCACATAGAGAAATTAAGAAAGCAATGACATTAATGATTGCACCAAGCAAAAAAAATTTAGGAATAAAAGTAATCAAGAATGAGATAGACCTGGTATACTGAACATATGGTGGAAAAGGAAGGAAAAATATGTGCGTGTTGGTGGGTGAATGTATGGGCCAAAGATCTGGAAGATGACACAAATAAATGGAAGCATATGCTATGCTCATTAACTGAAAGAGTTAATAATGTTAACATGTCCACCATACCCAAAGCAATCTACAGATGGGATGAAATCCCTATCTGAATTCCAATGGCATTATCCAAAGAAATAAAAGACAATCTTAAAATTAATATGGAATCACAAAAGACCCCAAATACCCAAGGCAATCTTGAGAAAGAACAAGAGAGAGTCCAAGATGGTGGAAGAGTAGGAGACCTTCATTTCATCTGGCACAAGGAATTTAGCTAGAGAGCTATCAGACCATTCTGAACACCTGCAAATTCAAGCAGAGATCCAAGAAAATAATAGCAGCAACTCTAAAACAGAAAAGTGACAACTTTCCACAAGGTAGGAGGTACAGAAAAGTGAGTCTAAGCTGATAGGCGGGAAGATAAACCCTGAGGGGAGGGAGCCTCTGTCAATTAGTTACTGCCAAGTGCTAGGGGCAGCAGAGCACAAAATAGGAACTTTTGGAAGTCTGCTCTGGTGAAGGATGTCGCTCTGGCATCTGGGCAGGGGGTGGAACGCTTGATGGAACAGTGTGGTCTCAGGATCCTCAGGGTCCCAGGAAGACCAGGGTGCTTAAGGGCAGCAGGTTTCAGGGCAGGGAAGCCAGCTGCAAAGAGTGAGCCCAGGAGTGGGCTCAAAGCTGGAGGTTGCCATAAACTGTGATCCACGGCACAGTCTAGCCACTGCTTTTTGGAAAGAGGCCCAAGAAGCAGCACAACTGGGGAGAGCCCTCTTCCTCCCCAGGAAAAGTGGTGTCTGAGCATGCTGCAGGAGTCTTCTGGGTTTGGAGACTCCAAACAGTCATGTGCCAGAGACAGAAATGCTTGGTCACAGGTCTGGTGATCACAGAGTACAGACAGAGACCAGGGAGACATGAAGGATTGACCTCTTTTCTGTGAGGGCACCCTGAAAAGTAGGGCCCTGAGCTCTCAGCTCCAGGACCAGAGATAAGGAGGATGCCATGTTCATTCTCAACCCCCAAAATAGGGATCATTCCCTGCATATTTTCAGACAACAATGCTTCAAAAATGAAACTCAATCACAAGAGGAAAGGTGGAAAGAAATCAAATACATGGATGCTAGAGAGCATCATACTAAAGAATGAGTGGGTAAACCAGTAAATCCATGATGAATTTTAAAAATTCATGGAAACACAGAAGAATGAAAACACAACTATTCAATATCTTTGGGATGCTGTGAAGGCAGTCCTAAGAGGGAATTATATAGCATTACAAGCCTTTCTCAAGAACAAGAAAGGTCTCAAATACACAACCTAACCCTACACCTAAAGGAGCTGGAGAAAGAGTAGCATGGAAAGCCTAAACCCAGAAGGAGAAGAGAAATAATAAAGATTAGAGCAGAAATCAATGAAGTAGAAACCAAAAGAATAGTAGAACAATCAATGACACTAGGAGCTGCTTCTTTGAAAGAATAAGATTGATACACCCCTGTCCAAACATATTAAAAAGGAAACAGAAAGGACCCAAATAGATAAAATCACGAATCAAGAAGGAGACATCACACCCAACACCAAAGAAATACAAACAATTATAAGAACATAGGGTGGCAACTCTATGTCAACAAATCAGACAGTCTCAAAGAAATGGATGCATTCCCCAAAACAGAGAAATGACCAAAACTAAAGCAGGAAGAAAGGGAAAACTAAAGAGACCCATAACCAGTAAGAAGATTGAAACAGTCATCAAAAATCCCCCAGGAAACAAGAGCCCAGTGCCAGACAGCTTCCCAGGAGAGTTCTACCAAACTTAAAGAAGATTTAATGCCTCTTCTTCTGAAACTTTTCCAAAAAATAGAACTAGAAGGAAAACTTCCAAACCCTTTGAATGAGGCCAACATTTCCTTGATCCCCAAACCAGACAAAGAACCCACCCAAAGGGAGAATTACCACTATCCCTGATGAATATGGATGCAAAAATTCTCACCAACATACCAGCCAATAGGATCCAACAGCCCATTAAAAGGATGATTCACCATGACCAAATCAAATTTATGTCTGGGCTGCAACGATGGTTCCAAAACCACAAATCAATCAGTGGAATCCACTACCTTAATAGAAGACAGAAGAAGAACGATAGGATCCTCTCAATAGATGCAGAAAAAGCATCTGACAATTTAATGCATACCTTCTTAATCAAAACTCTGCACCGTGGAGGGGTAGAGGGTACATACTTCCACATCATAAACCCACAGAGAATATCATTCCCAGTGGGGAAAAACTGAGAGCTTTTCCCTTTAGGTCAGGAACACGACAGGGATGCCCATTCTCATCACTATTGTTCAACATAATACTAGAATTCCTAGCCTCAGCCATCAGTCAACAAAAGAAATGAAAGGCTTCCGAATTGGCAAAGAAGAAGTCAGACTTTCACCCTTTGCAGACAATAGGATACTTTCTGTGGACAACCCAAAAGACTCCACTCCAAAATTTCTAGAACTCATCCAGGAAATCTGTAATGGCAGGATATAAAATCAATGCACAGAAATCAATTGCATTTGTCTACAGCAAAAATGCAACAGAAGAAAGAGAAATTAAGGAGTCCATCCCATTTATAATTGTACCCCAAACCATAAGATACTTAGGAATCTATCTAACCAAAAAGACAAAGGATTTGTCCTTGGAAAACTATACCATAGTCATGAAAGAAATGGAGGAAGACACAAAGAAATGGAAAATAGTTCCACATACATGGATTGGAAGAATAAATATTGTGAAAATGTCTATATTACCCAGAACAATCCACAGATTCAATGCAATCCCTATCAAAATACCATCCACATTTTTCACAGAACAGGAATAAATAATCCCCAAATTTGAATGGAAGCAGAAAAGACCCTGAATAGCCAAAGAGATGTTGAAAAAGAAAACCAAAGCTGATAGCAACCCAATTGCAGACTTCAAGCTTCCTTCAAGCAAGGAAGGGGAATGAAGGAAGGAAGGGAGGAAGGAAGAAAGGAAGAAAGGAAAAGAATAAAGAAGAGGAAGAAAGAAAGAAAGAAAGAAAGAAAGAAAGAAAGAAAGAAAGAAAGAAAGAAAGAAAGAAGAGAGAGAAAGAAAGAAAAAGAAAGAAAGAAACCCACACATGTATGGTCTTAACTTACGACACAGCAGCAGAAAATATACCATGGGAAGAGGACTGTCTCTTCAGTGAACTGGGAAAGCTAGATACTAAATGCAGAATTGACTGGACCACTTTCTTAAATTGTACCTACAAATTGTGAGTGGATGAATGACTTGAACATAAGAATTGAATCCATAGGGTGCCTGGGTGGCTCAGTTGGTTAAGTGACTGCGTTCAGCTCAGGTCATGATCCTGGAGTCCCAGGATCAAGTCCTTCATCGGGCTCCCAGCTCCATGGGGAGTCTGCTTCTCCCTCTGACCTTCTCCTTGCTCATGCTCTCTCTCACTGTCTCTCTCTCAAATAAATAAATAAAATATTTATTTAAAAAAAAGAATTGAATCCATAAACCTCCAAGAAGAAAACACAGGTAGTAAATTTCTCGATATTGGTTTTGGGGAAAAGTCTTTTACACCAGACACCAAAAGCAAAGGCACCAAAGGGAAAAATAAACAAATGGAAGGACATCAAAGTGAAATTTCCACATGACAAAAGAAACCATCAAACTCTTAAAAGCCAACCTCTGCAATGAGAAAAATGTCTGCACATCGTATATGTGAGAAGAGGCTAATATCCAAAGTACACAAAACACTCCTTCAAATCCAAACAAAAAGTAAAAAATACAAACTCGGGAGAAAATGTGAATAGATACTTTCCTAAGATGGTGTACAGGTGGCCAACAGACACAGCAAAAGTTGTTCAACATCACTAACAGTTGTCAGGGAAACAGAAGTCAAAACTGTCATCAGCTATCACCTCATAACAGCTGGAATGGCAATCGTCCCAGAGACAGACACCAGGTGAGGTCAAGGGTATGTACACAGGGGACCCTGTGCACTATTGGTGGGAATAAAATTGGTGCAGCCACTGTGACAAATATATGGAGGTTCCAGAAAAAAAGAATACAACTGCCACAGTTGTATTTCTTTGGAGAACACAAAAACACTACCTTCAAAAGAGAGATGCACTCCCATGTTCACAGCAGCATTATTCACAATAACCAGACATGGAAACATCAACCTTGGGAGCATTATGCTAAGTAACTCAGACACAGAAAGACAAACACCAGAGGCTCTCCACATGGAAAAAAAAGTACTGAATGCATAGATAATGAAAACAGATGGGTGGTTGCCAGATTCCAGGATGGTGGGGGAAATGGGTGTCCAAGCTTCAAACCCTCACTCACTGGGCACAGAGCACCATGTCAGTATAAACACTGCTCTTTCAAATCTCTTGTCTCCCATTCCTTCAAATCAGAAACCAAGCTCCAGTTACCACTCTATTGTCCCCTCAGAGAAGTAAGGAAAAGGGTAGAATAAAACAGTACATGTCCACAGCACACTTCTATCCAAATAGAATTCCTTGTTCTTTCTCAACGTGCAGCCCTACATTTCCCATATTAATGAGAGACACCACAAGTTCAGTCCTCATATATATAGTTGACCTTGCGTTTTTCCTTTTGGTATTTGGATCTCGATTGGTTTCTTAAAATAACAAGAATAGGGGCACCTGGGTGGCTCAGTGGGTTAAAGCCTCTGCCTTCAGCTCAGGTCGTGATCCCAGGGTCCTGGGATCAAGCCCCACATTGGGCTCTCTGCTTCCCTTCCTCTCTCTCTGCCTGCCTCCCTGCCTACTTGTGATCTCTGTCTGTCAAGTGAATAAATAAAAATTTTTAAAAAATAACAAGAATAATAATGGCATGGTCATGCAAAGATCTGTGTCTCCATAACCAGACAACATGGCTCTGGTTCAGATAAAGATGAAGACACAACCTCTCCCCATGAAGCAAAGCCCACACCCTCAGGGATCCTGACACACCTTGCAGATGATGAGCTCCTTTGCTCCATGGAGTTGTCTGAGTGCAAAGGATACAGGCACCCTCCAGGGTTCATTCTGTTTTCTTCATAAATTCCCCAGTTCAAGTCACAAGGGACTCATGGGTCAGATTTCAGAGCCCAGAATGGGCCACCAGTCAGCAGCCACACACACACACACACACACACACACACACACACACACACACACACCACCTCCCTCCCCCACCAGGGAAGGCTAACAGGGGCTTGTGTTCCATTGGGAGCACAATGGGCCACTCCCCAGGCTCCTAAACAACCTACACTCCTCCTCCATTTCTCCCCCTCACAAAGGGCACTACGTCCTGTTATAGCTCTGAGGCTGTGACTTACTTTAAAAAACAATTTCTTTTTTAAAAGATTTTATTTCTTCTGTCTTATTGTTGGTGTAAAGAAATGCAACTGATTTCTGTGCATTGATTTTATATCCTGACACTTTACTGAACTCCTGTACAAGCTCTAGCAGTTTTGGAGTGGAGCCTTTTGGGTTTTCCACATGTAGTATCGTATCATCTGCAAAGAGCGATAGTTTGACTTCTTCTTTGCCGACTTGGATGCCTTTAATTTCTTTTTGTTGTCTGATTGCTGAGGCTAGGACTTCTAGTACTATGTTGAATAGCAGTGGTGATAGCGGACATCCCTGCCGTGTTCCTGACCTTAACGGAAAAGCTCTCAGTTTTTCTCCATTGAGAATGATACTTGCCGTGGGTTTTTCATAGATGGCTTTGATAATATTGAGGTATGTGCCTTCTATCCCTACACTTTGAAGAGTTTTGATTAGGAAGGGATGTTGCACTTTATCAAATGCTTTTTCAGCATCTATTGAGAGTATCATATGGTTCTTGTTCTTTCTTTTGTTAATGTACTGTATCACATTGATTGATTTGCGGATGTTGAACCAACCCTGCTGCCCTGGAATAAATCCCACTTGGTCGTGGTGAATAATCCTTTTAATGTACTGTTGGATCCTATTGGCTAGTATTTTGGTGAGAATTTTCGCATCTGTGTTCACCAAGGATATTGGTCTGTAATTCTCTTTTTTGATGGGATCCTTGTCTGGTTTGGGGATCAAGGTGATGCTGGCCTCATAAAATGAGTTTGGAAGTTTTCCTTCCATTTCTATTTTTTGGAACAGTTTCAGGAGAATAGGAATTAATTCTTCTTTAAATGTTTGGTAGAATTCCCCTGGGAAGCCACCTGGCTCTAGGTTTTTGTTTGTTTGGAAATTTTTGATGACTGTTTCAATCTCCTTACTGGTTATGGGCCTATTCAGGTTTTCTATTTCTTCCTGGTTCAGTTTTGGCAGTTTATATGTCTCTAGGAAAGCATCAATTTCTTCCAGATTGTCGAATTTGTTGGCATAGAGTTGTTCATAATATGTTCTTATGATTGTTTGTATATCTTTGGTGTTGGTTGTGATCTCTCCTCTTTCATTCATGATTTTATTTATTTGGGTCCTTTCTCTTGTCTTTTGGATAAGTCTGGCCAGGGGTTTATCAATCTTATTAATTCTTTCAAAGAACCAGCTCCTAGTTTCATTGATTTGTTCTATTGTTTTTTTGGTTTCTATTTCATTGATTTCTGCTTAGACTTCAAGCTCTACTACAAAGCTGTCATCATTAAGACAGTATGGTACTGGCACAAAAACAGACACATAGATCAATGGAACAGAATAGAGAGCCCAGAAATAGACCCTCAACTCTATGGTCAACTCATCTTCGACAAAGCAGGAAAGAACATCCAATGGAAAAAAGACAGCCTCTTCAACAAATGGTGTTGGGAAAATTGGACAGCCACATGCAGAAAAATGAAATTGGACCATTTCCTTACACCACACACGAAAATAGACTCAAAATGGATGAAGGACCTCAACATGAGAAAGGAATCCATCAAAATCCTTGAGGAGAACACAGGCAGCAACCTCTTCAACCTCAGTCACAGCAACTTCTTCCTAGGAACAACGCCAAAGGCAAGGGAAGCAAGGGAAAAAATGAACTATTGGGACTTCATCAAGATCAAAAGCTTTTGCACAGCAAAGGAAACAGTCAACAAAACCAAAAGACAACTGACAGAGTGGGAAAAGATATTTGCAAACGACATATCAGATAAAGGGCTAGTATCCAAAATCTACAAAGAGCTTAGCAAACTCAACACCCAAAGAACAAATAATCCAATCAAGAAACGGGCAGAGGACATGAACAGACATTTCTGCAAAGAAGACATCCAGATGGCCAACAGACACATGAAAAAGTGGTCCACATCACTGGGCATCAGGGAAATACAAATCAAAACCACAATGAGATACCACCTCACACGAGTCAGAATGGCTAAAATGAACAAGTCAGGAAATGACAGATGCTGGCGAGGATGTGGAGAAAGGGGAACCCTCCTACACGGTTGGTGGGAATGCAAGCTGGTGCAACCACTCTGGAAAACAGCATGGAGGTTCCTCAAAAAATTGAAAATAGAGCTACCTTATGACCCAGCAATTGCACTACTGGGTATTTACCCTAAAGATACAAACGTAGTGATCCAAAGGGGCACGTGTACCCGAATGTTTATAGCAGCAATGTCCACAATAGCCAAGTTATGGAAAGAACCTAGATGTCCATCAACAGATGAATGGATAAAGAAGATGTGGTATATATATACAATGGAATACTTGCAGCCATCAAAAGAAATGAAATCTTACCATTTGCGACGACATGGGTGGAACTAGAGCGTATTATGCTTAGCGAAATAAGTCAGCTGGAGAAAGACAACTATCACATGATCTCCCTGATATGAGGAAGTGGAGATGCAACGGGGGTGGGAGTTAAGGTGGTAGGAAAAGTAAAAATGAAACAAGATGGGTTCGGGAGGGAGACAAACCAAAAGAGACTCTTAATGTCATAAAACAAACTGAGGGGGGTGGGGGAGAGAGGGGTTGGGAGAGGGTGGTGGGGTTACATTATATGTTTAAATAAAGCTTAAATAATTAAAAAAAAGATTTTATTTATTTATTTGACAGAGGGAGACACATTAAGGGAGGGAACACAAGCAGGGGGAGTGGGAGAGGGAGAAGCAGGCTTCCTACCAAGTAGGGAGCCCAATGTGTGCCTCAATCCCAGCACCCTGGGATCATGACCTGAGCCAAAGGTAGATGATAAACAACTGAGCCACCCAGGTGCTCCTCAAAAATAATTTCCAATATCAGAAAGTGGTTCGTGGAAGGGAAAAACATGAACCCCCACAAAGTATTCTTTGACTATTTCAGAACACTGTTTTCCCATCGCTTAATGGGGAAAGAAAAACACACAGACTGCCCCTTCCACTCGCAGGTCTGATTCATTTCAGTGACTGAAAGAGCAGGAAATAAAAGAGGAACCAATGATGTTCTGATGACCCATCATTCCAACCATCGAACTTTTGAATCTTCACCCACATGCAAAGAAAGAAGCACAAACCAATGTCTCAGCCAGGCAACGTGGAGAAGTCTGAAGTGGAGTGACAGGGACAGGTGATGAGGTTGTGTGTGTTGGGTGAGGTTGGTGGCACAGAAGAATGTTCTCTGCCAGCTCCCCACCTGTGCCTCACATGTCCTCAGCCGGGAACATGCTCACAGCCCTGACCTGTCACAACAGTCACACAGGAAACACACAGCCACCCCTGGAGACAGCCCTGCCCACAACCTCTTGCAGAATGCACTCATCTCTCCTCCAGGACCCCTGTCAGCTCTAGGCAGACCTGGAACTCCCCTGTCTGCTGCAAAGCTCTAGGATCCCCCACCCATCCTTCCAAAATTACACTAGCCCAAGTCTTTCATGAGAAAGGGAGAAGGCTACCCCCTGAATGGTTAAGTCCTTTCCTCTTCTGTCATATTTCTCTCCACTTACCTTTCTCCCTGGGCAAACTGTAAGTAACATATGAATGGAACATGTACATACTCTGAGATCCAAATCTTCCATTGCAGCTTTCCGAGGACTCCTTATGCAATAAGAAACTAGCGTATCCTACCACGGTGTGTTCGAAAATGATCATCCACAGAACAGGAGAGTGAAAATCAGTCCATTTTACCTCACTCTTCATGAAGCAGAAGATGGTCTTCTTCTTTTCCTCATTGACTTCAATTCCAATTCGTTTCCATGCAGTGGTAATTTCTTTGCTTCAGGTGTAGGATTTAGTGATTCCTCACCTGTATACAACAACCAGAGCTCATCACAACAAGTGCCCTCCCTAATAGCCATCACCCATTTAACCCTTCTCCCCACACACCCTCCCTCCAGCAACCCTTGGTTTGTGCTCTAAGGTTGAGTCTGTTTCTTTTGCCTATCTTTCTCCCCTCACTATGTCCATCTGTTTTCTTTCTGAAATTCCATAGGAGTGGAGTCATAGGATATTGGTCTTTCCTTACAGATTTTGCTTAGCTTAATCCAATCTAGATCCATCCACATCCTTGCAGATGATAAGATTTCATTCTTTTTGAAGCTGGCTCCTATTCCATTGTGTGTGTGTGTGTGTGTAGGCATATATATGGATATCATATATATACATATATGTATATATACACATATATATATATAATCTCCCACATCTTCTTTCTCCATTCATCAGTGAATGGACATTGGGACTCCCTCCATAGTTTTGTTATTGTTGATAATGTTGCTATAAACATCACAGGGCTTGTACCCCCATCGAATGTGCATTTTTGTGTCATTTGGGTAAATACATAGGACTGCAACTGCTGAATCCTAGGGTTGTTCAGTTTTTAGCTTTTGGAGGAACCAGCATACTCTTTTCCAGAGTGGCTACATAAGCCCACATGCCCACCAACTGTGCAGGAGTGTTCCACTTTAAGCAAAACATTCGCTGCCAGCAATTTCCTAAGGAGGAAACAGAAAAACCTGTGGAATAACCTGACTCACCCAGCATCAGGCAAGCAGCTACAGAAATTCACCCCGGGTTCCTGACACCAAGCCCCTTGAAGCCACCTCTATCCATGAGAATTCCCAAAGACTCTCCTTCTGACTTCACCACCAATGAAATTACAGAGAAAATATAGCATGTCCAACTATCTAGATGATCCCTTTAGTGAAACTAGAAAGTCAAGCTTCACTTTTAAATCATCAAAGGCTCCTTGGAATCATTTTGGATTTTCCCTCTGCTCTCATTATAATTCTTTGGATGAAAAGACTAATCAGTTAGGAAAGTTTACCTTTGACAAAGGACAAGACATCATCCAAGTCTCTATCTGACCATAAACAGCCACTCTATATGCTGGCCATTCCACCACAGCTTAAGCCCAGTGGAATAAATACTGTTAGATTAAGGAACACATTCTATGTTAAAAACATACACCGAGTAAATCTCATCTTTCCTTTCTAATCAAAGATTGCCCAAGAAAAAGATGTTCCAAATACCTTTGTAAGCCAGAAGTGAACAGAGAAAATGGGATCCCCTGCCATGTGCTCCCTGCAGGGAAACTCCGGAACTTTGGCACCCACTCTAGATTGCTGACAGCTCCTTCAGTGTGACTTTGTGGCTCCAATGGAGACAAGAGAAAAGCCCAGGAGGTTTGGGGTGAAAGAGAAGTTTTACTTCCCATCCTGGCATGGATGTGACATTGCACCCAATGGACCTGCTGCTTTCTCTGAACACCGACCTCCTGTGATGAGCTGCATGACTGACTCAGATGCTGATTTCAAAACTTCAGTTCTTGTGGAGCCAGAGTGAAGAGGGTTGTCAGGTGGGGATAAGCAGGCACCTCCAACCTAAGGCCTGCACACCTGCTCCAGTTCCTGGGAGACGTGGAGACAATTGCTTGTTTCTTAAGTGGTGATCAGCTTCATTTTAAAGTCAACCAATGCCATTGTCCTTTCTGGAGAAGTGAAGTTACTCTTCCAGAAAAAAGCTCAAGTCATCAGTTCCGAATGCAAAATGAGTCAGGTTTGGTTTCCCCTCAGCTCCAGACCCTACTGGGAGGCCCCTCCTGCACCATCCTTACAGCCCATTACCACCAAACCTGGGGAAACAGGGCACAATGCTGAGTGGGTGGACGGCTCCAGGGGTTGTGACTGCCACTCATGAGCCTGTGGAAACAGAATACACAGCTCACCACTCCCTCCTATAGAAACAAGCTGCAGTGCCTCACCTTTCAGGGTCTCTCAAAGCACCTCACCACTGCCCTCAGTGCCGGCAGGCTGCACTGACTCCTCTTCTAGTGTCTTTCGCATTGCAGCTCACCACAGCCTCCAGTGGTGGCAAGCAGCATTGCCATGCCTTCCAGTGACACTCGAACCACAGCTCACAACTCCCTCCAATGGCATGAACCTGTACTGCCGGGCCTTCCAGCATCTTGCAATGCAGCTCTCAACTGCCTCCACTGGTCTCAAGCCTCACTGGCATGTTTTCTATTGTCCCTCAGACAGCAATTCAATACCACCTCCAGTGGACGGAATCTGCACTGCCTCGCTTTCCCATGCCTTGCACTGTGTCTCTTCACTGCATCCATTGGAAAGCTCCAGCGGCATGTCTTCTTGCAGTCTTGACCACTGCAGCTCAGTACTGCTTCCCTTGGTGTCAAGCTGAACTGCCTCATCTTTCAGCATCTGTTGCACTGGAGCTCAGTACTGCCTCCAGTGTTGGAAAGATGAATGGTAAGAGCTTCTTGATAGAATGGCAGTGCAGAAGTCTGTTACTGGAGACAGTGCTGAGCTGCATTGGGAGAGCTGCTGAGGGACGTGCCAGTGCAGCTTGCAGGCACTGGAAGCAGGGTGAGCCTCATTGTGAGATCCTGGAAGAAATGGGAATATTGGTTCCCGCCCCAGAGGCAGTGGTCAGCTGCAGTTTGAGGGATGCCAGAAGGATTTGCAGTGCTTCTGATGGCCACGAGAGGCAGTGTTGAGATGCAGTGCAAGACCATGGGTGGTACAGCTGTGTAGCTTGTCACCACTGGAGGCAGTGCTGAGCTGCCATGGGAGATGCTGGAAGGAATGACAAGGAAGTATCCTGCCACTGGAGGCACTGGTGAGCTGAAGTTTAGGATGTTACAAGGAGTGGCAGTGCAGTTTCCTACCACTGGAGGCAGTGATACCGTCATGCTTTGTAGTGCTGATGACTACCACTGGAAGCAGTGGTGAGCTGCACCGGAGAGCAGCAAGGAGACATGACACTGCAGCTTGCCTCCACTGGAGGCAGTGGTGAGATCCAGTGCAAGATTCTGGAAAACGCTGCACTGCCCTTTCACATCACTGGGCGCAGTGATGAGATGCAGTGTGAAACGCTGGAAGGGCAGTGTCAGTTCCTGCCACTGGAGGAAGAGGTCAGCTGCAGTGCGAGTAGGAACCTTGAGAGAAGTCATTTCAAATATCTTGAGAACTCAGAGACATCACATCACCTCAGTCCAAATTCTGTGAGATCTAGTCCAAATCTCATGAAAACTTATTCCAAAGCTCAAGAGTTCTCAGTCCAAACTGATCTGAGCAGGAAGCTCATGAGAATTGCCTGGAAACCCCCAGTGAACTCGCTTCCAGTGGCGGGGGGCACTCAGAGCCATGTAGGACTGGCCTGTGGACCCAGGTGGTCACAACACAAACCTAGTGAGAAAGTGCTCCAAATGCCATGCATTCACGTAGCCCAAATCAATACCAATTTGGGCAGAAAGCTCGTAAGAATTGGCTAGGAAACCCCAGAGAAATCACTTCTGGCAGCAGGGGCCCTCAGAAGAGCTGCATGGACCTGTCACATGATCTCGCAGGCTCATGGTCAGAATCAAACAAAAATGTGCTCCAAATGCCAGGTGGGTGCATGGCCTGAATTGCCTCAGAATGCCGGCCACCCTCGCACTTTACTCAGCCTCCTGGGGATCACACCTCAGCAGTGGAAGATTGGGCCTCCATGGCCCTAGTCCCTAATCCTAACCCTAGGTTGGGTATTTAGGCTTCCATCCCCAGAGGCCTAGCCCCCAAGCCTTCCATATTGGGCACTCCAGGACTGCCTCCAGTGTTGGAAAGATGAATAATAAGAGCTGCTTGATAGAATGGCAGTGCAGAAGTCTGTCACTGGAGGCAGTGCTGAGCTGCATTGGGAGAGCTGCTGAGACGGGCCAGTGCAGCTTGCAGGCACTGGAGCTGATCTGGCTGAAGTTAAAAATGCTATCAATGAGATTAAATCTAATCTAAATACTCTAACAGCTAGGGTAACTGAGGCAGAAGATAGAATTAGTGATCTAGAAGATAAAGTGATAGAAAAGAAGGATCAGGAGGCCTGAAACAAACAGCTTAGAAGCCATAAAAACAGAATTAGGGAAATAAATGATGTCATGAACCATTCCAACATCAGAATTATTGGGATCCTTGAGGGGGTGGAGAAAGAGAGAAGACCAGAAGATATAGTTTAACAAATTCTGGATGAAAATTTCCCTAATCTGGGAAATGGAACAAGTGTTCATGTCCTAGAGGAACAAAGAACACTCCCCAAGATCAATGAATCTAAAAAGACCTCAAGGCACTTAATTGTGAAATTCATGAATCATAATCTTAGAAAAGAGGTCCTAAGAGCAACTAGGGGTAAGAGATTCCTTACATACAGAGGAAGGTCCATCAGAATAACATCATACCTGTCCACAGAAACCTGGCAAGCCAGAAAGGGCTGGCAAGAAATATTCAGGGCACTAGATGAGAAGAATATGCAGCCAAGAACACTTTATCCAGCAAGGTTGGTATTCAAAATGGATGGAGAGATAAAGCTTCCAAGACCAGCAAGGTTTAAAAGAGTATGTGACCACCAACCAGCACTACAAGAAGTATTAAGGGGGAGGGGGTTATAAAAGAAGAAAGAACCCAAGAGTGACATAGAACAGAAATTTACAGAGACAATCTATAGAAACAAGGACCTCACAGGCAAAATGATGTAAAACAAAACAAAACAAAAAACTTGTCATTCAATAATCACTCTCAATGTGAATGGCCTAAATGCTCCCATAAAATGGCACAGGGTTGCAGACCAGATAAAACCACAGGACCCGTCCATATGCTGTCTACAAGAGACACATTTGGAACCCAAACATACATCCAGGCTGAAAGTGAAGGGATGGGGAACAATCTTTCATGCCAAGGGGACTCAAAAGAAAGCTGGGGTAGCAATTTTCATATCAGATAAATTAGAATTTAAGATAAGATTGTAGTCAGAGATATGGAAGGACATTGATCATTCTTAAAGGTTCTATCCACCAAGAAGATCTAACAATTGTAAATATTTATGCCCCCAATATGGGAGCAGCCAACTACATAAGCCAACTGTTAATCAAAATAAAGAGTCACATTGATACTAATACATTAATGGTAGGGGATCTTAACAAGCTACTCCCAGTAATAGACAGATCATCCAAACAGAAAACCAATAAAGAAACAAAAGCTTTGAATGACACATTGGACCAGATGGACCTCATATATACATACAGAACATTCCATCCTAAAACAACAGAATACTCATTCTTCTGGAGAGCACATGGAACTTTCTCCAGAATTGCTAATTAAAAAAGTGGAAGAATTATTTGGGAGGAATTGGTCTTATTCAATATCTTTCTACTCTGGCAACAACAACAACAAAAACAAAACAAAACAAAAACCAGCAACACTAGACCTCAGTATATCCATCCATTTATCTTTACATGTTTTTTAAAGTAACTTAGCAATATCTGACAACTATAGAGCCAGAAATCCAGTATACATAGGATATTCATTTTAAAAGCATTTATGAACTGAAAACTGCATATACTACTGGTAGAAGTATAAAGTGGTATGATTACTTTGCATAAGGCTAGTATTTTATTATAAAATAAACACAAGCTTACCATACAACCCAGAAGTTCCAATCCTATACATTTACCCAAGAGAAATTAACATATATGCCCATATAAAGATCTATATGAATGTGTTTAGTAGTGTTATCCCTAATAATAAAACTGGAAACAACTACAGTGTCCATCGAGTGGATCAATGTATTTAGACCACACATAAGATACATACCGCTTAGACATGGAAAGGAATATACTGTTGATATGTGTAATGTGGGTGGATTTCAACACATAATGTCCAGTGAAAAAAGTAAAACACAATGTAATACAGACAAGGCACACCTTTGAGATGTTGTGGGTTTGCTCCCAGACCACCACAATCCAGCGAATATTGCAATGAAGGGAGTCAAATGAACTTTTTTGGTTTCCCACCCTATAAAAAAGTTCTCTTTACACTAAACTGTAGTCTATTAAGTGTGCAATAGCAATATGTCTAAAATAACAATGCATATACCCTAACTTAAAAATACTTTATTGTTAAAAATGTTAACCGCGGGACGCCTGGGTGGCTCAGTTGGTTGAGCGGCTGCCTTTGGCTCGGGTCATGATCCCAGCATCCTGGGATCGAGTCCCATGTTGGGCTCCTTGCTCGGCAGGGAGCCTGCTTCTCCCTCTGCCTCTGCCTGCCACTCTGTCTGCCTGTGCTCGCTCGCTCTCTCTCCCTCTCTCTCTGACAAATAAATAAATAAAATCTTTAAAAAAAAATGTTAACCGCCATCTGAGCTTTCAGTGAGTCATAATCCTTTTGCTGGTGGCTGGTCTTGCCTCAATGTTAACAGCTGCTAACTGACGAGGGTGGTAGCCACTGGAGGTGGGGATTGTTGTGTCAATTTCTGAAACTAAGACAACACTGAAGGTTGCCACCTCGACTGACTCTTCCTTACATCTGAATACTTTCAGGTCATTATATGGTTTCAATATGGTCTCAGGGAGTAGGAGGCCCAAGGAGAGGTAGAGATGGGGAACAGGCAGAACACTCACAGTATTTGTCAAGTAAGTTCACTGTCTTACAGGGGTGCAATTTGTGGCATCCCAAAACAAATACAATGGTAACATCAAATATCATCGGCCACAGATCACCATAACAAATATAATCATAATAGTCAAGTTTGAAATATTGTGGAAATGACCAAAACGTGACACATAGCCAGGACGTGAGCAAATGCTGTGGGAAAATGGTGCCAATGGACTTGCTTAACTCAGGGTTGACACCAACCTTCAATTTGTAAAAGCACAATATTTGTGAAGTACAATAAACCAAAGTGCAATAAAATGTATGTCCACACATGCTACCCATGATTCCATTTTATTTTTTTTTAAAGATTTTTTTTTAAAATTTATTTGTTAGAGAGAGAGAGAGCGAGCACAGGCAGACAGAGTGGCAGGCAGAGGCAGAGGGAGAAGCAGGCTCTCTGCCAAGCAAGGAGCCCGATGTGGACTCAACCCCAGGACGCTGGGATCATGACCTGAGCCGAAGGCAGCTGCTTAACCAACTGAGCCACCCAGGTGTCCCATGATTCCATTTTATATGACAGTGTAGCACTAGCAGAACTGAGGGGACAGAAATTAGAGCAGTGGTTTCCAGGGTCTGGAGATGGGGCAAGGGATTGACTGGAGAGGAGCAAATGGAACTTTTAGAGGTGATGGAAATATTCTATACTGCAGTTGCAGTGTGGTTACAAGACTGTATACATTGGGCAAAGTTCAAAAAAGTATAAAATACATTTGCCAAAGTTCATCAATCTGTACAACTTTAAGTGTTAATTTTATTATATGTGAGTTACTCCTCAATAAATTTTTTTAAGGTTTTATTTGGGATGCCTGAGTGGCTCAGTCAGTTAAGCATCTGCCTTCAGCTCAGGTCATGATCCTGGGGTCCTGGGATCAAGTCCTACATTGGAGTCCCTGCTCAGTGGGGACCCTGCTTCTCCCTCTGCCTGCTGCTCCCCCTGCTCGTGCTTTCTCTCTCTCTCTCTCTCTGACAAATAAATAAACAAAAAAAATTTTTAAATAAATAAATAAATGAGTGATTTTATTTCATTTATTTAAAGCAGGGCTTGATCCTAGGACCCTGGAATCATGACCTGAGCCTAAGGCCAATGCTTAACTAACTGAGCCACTCAGGTGTCCCACTCCTCAGTAAATTTAACTTGAAAAGTATATTAAAGAAAAAGTATTTGAGATATTTGGAATCTCAGATCTGAGAAAAAGAAACTTTTAAAGAATTTACTGTAGATTTGCTGTAAGACAGGCACTTTGTTGGGATCTAGGAATACAAAGAAGAAAGACAGTCCATGACTTTAAGGAGCTTACAGTCCAGTGGGGAAGAAGAGAGGAACAAAGCTACAACACTGAGTAATAAGTGCACTGGTGGAGATAGGCTCAGTGGGCTGGAGCAGGCAGTGGGGTACCTAAACCAGGTTTCTAGAAATAATAGATTCCCTAAAGAGAGATGATGCTTGAGGTTCAGCCAAGATGCTATAGGATTTAGTCAGCCAGATAAGAGAAGGACGTCCTTAAATAAGGAAACATTAAGTACAAAAACAGAGAAGGAGAGAAAGATGAAGTTTTCATGGATCAGCTCTAGTCTTGCAAATTTCCAAAACGAGTAAGGTAATGAATGAATAGGAGAAAAGTTAGACACATCAGAATGTATCTTCTATGGCAGTGAGATATATTAAAATGTGAGCTGTTATTTTCCCAAGGATGTAGCAGATGATCTTGAGACTCCAGAAAACCAAGTTCATAGAATAAACAAGAATGTTACATGTTAAAAACAAGGACTCTTTGCTTTAGCATAGTGACCTATTAATTCTTCAGTAACTCAGGGATCAAGGCAGACCTCACTGATCTGTTTCATTTCTAATGTATACTACATTTCTACTTTATGTTCTATCTACTTACTTCAATTCCTTAATATAATAGCTTGACTTCAACTTTCTTCTTTGTACATACTCACCTTAAAAAAAAAAAAGCTAAGCACACAAAAATCTGACTGGCTGTCAGATGCTGTATCATCGCAAGATATACAGAAATCATTTAGCCTGATGTGTTACTTCATGTGCAAAAGTCCCTTCCCAAAGGGGCAACAAAAATTCAATCTATGATCCACCTAATGCATATCCATAGTCTCATAAGGCAGGTTCCCACATGTTTCCTCACAGTGCATCTATTTCTGTTTTCTTGGCCACAACTTAGTCACGTGGCCCTACCTAACTGGAAGGGAGGAAGGAACACATAGGCTTTATTCCAGGCAGTTACATGCCAACCTTTAGAAATGGGAAGAATGGGTAGTGTAAGGTAAGCAGGAATCTCTGGATCAAAGGTGAGATTTCCCTTAACCCTCAGAATACTGGGGCCATAGAGATAATGCATTTTCTTTTTAAAACATAACCTCTAGAATTTAATTGTCAAAATTCGTCTCTGATTTGGAGCTCTTTGTCTTTTCACTCCACATAACCCAGGAGACTTGCAAGTGACTTTACAAAGCACTAAGAACAGTGCCTGGCATAGGGTAAGGTCTAGATAAATACTGGCTATCATGGTCATTGCCTATTTGTCATGAAGCCACAGGATCTTATAGTTACAAAGAAGATAATTTAGTGTAATCTCTGCCCCTCTCAGATGTTTGTTTACAGTCTTGGTAAACTCATGAAAAATAAGGAGATGAATTTGGCGGAATAGTGTTTTTCAAAAGCAAATAGCATTTGATAATATATTTATAAAATGAGGAAAATGTCTTTTGAAGAGTTGTGTCATCCTTTTGAAAATATTTTTTACTGCAATACAACCAAGAATAGTTTATCCAACTAGACTCTCATTGAAAATAGGAGGAGTGGTGATAAAAAGATTACAAGACAAACAGAAACTGAAAGAATTTGTGATCACCAAACCAGCCCCATAAGAAATATTGAAAGGGTCCTCTAACCAAAGAGAGAGCCCACAAGTAACATAGACCAGAAAGGAACAGAGACAATATATAGTAACAGTCACCTTACAGACAAAACAATGGCACTAAATTCATATCTTTCAATAGCTACCCTAAATGTAAATGGGCTAAGCGCCCCAATCAAAAGACACAGAGTATCAGATTGGATAAAAAAGCAAGACCCTTCAATAAGCTCTCTGTAAGAGGCTCATTTTATTTTATTTTATTATTTATTTATTTATTTGACAGACAGAGATCACAAGCAGGCAGAGAGGCAGGCAGAGAGATAGGAGGAAGCAGACCCCCTGCCAAGCAGAGAGCCCGATGTGGGGCTCGATCCCAGGACCCTGAGATCATGACCTGAGCCGAAGGCAGAGGCTTTAACCCACTGAGCCACCCAGGTGCCCCTAGAGGCTCATTTTAGATCCAAATACACCTCCAGATTTAAAGTGAGGTGGTGGAAAACTATTTATCATGCCAATGAACATCAAAAGAAAGCTGGGGTAGGGTGGGGTTACATAATATGTTTAAATTAAAAAATGCTTAAATAAAAAAAAGGAAAGCTGGGGTGGCAATCCTTGTATCAGACAAATTAGATTTTAAACCAAGGACTGTATAAGAGATGAGGAAAGATACTATATAATAATTAAAGAGTCTACCCATCAAGAAGATCGAGTAATTGTAAACATTTATGCCCCTAACATGGGAGCAGCCAATTATATAAGCCAATTAATAACAAAATCAAAGAAACACATTGACAATAATAGTAGGTAACTTTAAGACTCCCCTCACTGCAATGTACAGATCACCTAAGCAAAGTTCAACAAGAAAATAAGGGCTTTCAATGACACACTGGACCAGATGGACTTCACAGATATATTCAGAACATTCCATCCCAAAGCAAAAGAATACACATTCTTCTCTAGGGCACATGGAACATTCTCCAGAATAGATCACATCTTGGGTCACAAATCAGGTCTCAACTGGTACCAAAAGATTGGGATCATTCCCTGAATATTTTTGGACCATAATGCTTCAAAACTGAAACTCAATCACAAGAGGAAAGTTGGAAAGAACTCAAACACGTGGAGGCTAAAGAGAATCCAACAAAAAAATGAATGGTTGAACCAGGAAATTAAAGAAGAATTTTAAAAAATTCATGGAAACAAATAAAAATGAAAACACAACTGTTCAAAATCTTTTGGATGCAGCAAAAGTGGTCCTAAGAAGAAAGTATATAGCACTACAAGCCTTTTTCAAGAAATAAGAAAGGTCTCAAATATATAACCTAACCTGACACCTAAAGGAGCTGGAGAAAGAACAGCAAATAAAGCCTAAACCCAGCAGTAGAAGAGAAATAATGATTCAAGCAGAAATCAATGAAATAGAAACCAAAAGAACAGTAGAACAGATCAACGAAACTAGGAGCTGGTTCTTTGAAAGAATTAATAAGACTGATAAGCCCCTGGTCAGACTTATCAAAAAAGAAAAGAGAAAGGACCCAAATAAGTAAAATCATGAATGAAAGACGAGAGATCACAAGCAACACTGAAAAAATACAATTATAAGAACATATTATGAGCAACTATATGTCACAAATTAGACGATCTGCAAGAAATAAATGCATTCCTAGAGATGTACAAACTACCAAAACTGAAGCTGGAAGAAATAGAAAACCTGAACAGACCAATAATCAGTAAGGAGATTGAAGCAGGCATCAAAAATCTCCCAACAAACAAGAGCTCAGCACCAGATGGCTTCCTAGGGGAATTCTACCAAACATTTAAAGAAGAATTAATACCTATTCTCCTGAAACTGTTCCAAAAAATAGAAATGGAAGGAAAACTTCTAAACTCTTTTTATGAGGCCAGCATTACCTTGATCCCCAAACCAAAAACCCCATCAAAAATGAAAGTTACAGACCAATATCCTTGATGAACATGGATGCAAAAATTCTCACCAAAATACTAGCCAATAGGATCCAACAGTACATTAAAAGGATAATTCACCACGAGAAAGTGGGATTTATTCCTGGGCTGCAGGGTTGGTTCAACATCCACAAATCAATCAATGTGATACACAACATAAATAAAAGAAAGGACAAGAAACATGATCCTATCAATAGATGCAGAAAAAAACATTTGACAAAGTACAGCATCCTTTCTTGATCAAAACTGTTCAAAGTGTAGGGATAGAAGGTACATAGCTCAGTAGCATAAGAGCCATCTATGAAAAACCCACAGCGAATATCATTCTCAATGGGAAAAAACTGAGTGCTTTTCCCCGAAGGTCAGGAACACAGCAGGTCCACTGTCACCACTGCTATTCAACATAGTACTAGAAGTCCTAGCCTCAGCAATCAGACAACATAAAGAAATAAGAGGCATCTGAATTGGCAAAGAAGAAGTCAAACTCTCACTCTTTGCAAATGATACAATACTTTATGTGGAAAACCCAAAAGACTCCACTCCAAAACTGCTAGACCTCATACAGGAATTCAGCAAAGTGGCAGGATATGAAATCAATGCACAGAAATCAGTTTCATTTCTATATATCAAAAATGATACAGAAGAAAGAGAAATTAAGGAGTCAATCCCATTTACAATTGCACCCCAAACCATAAGATATTCTAGGAATAAATCTAACCCACAAGTCAAAGGATCTGTATGCAGAAAATTTAGTATGCTCATGAAAGAAATTGAGGAAGACACAAATAATGGAAAAACAAATACTGTTAAAATGGCCACGCTACCTAGAGCAATCTACATATTCAAAGCAATCCCTATCAAAATACCATCAACTTTTTTCACAGGACTGGAACAAATAATCCTAAAATTTGTATGGAACCAGAAAAGACCCTGAATAGCCAGAGGAATGTTGAAAAAGAAAACCAAAGCTGGTGGCATCACAATTCCAGACTTCAAGCTCTATTACAAAGCTGTAATCAACAAGACAGTATTGTACTGTCACAAAAACAGACATATAGACCAATGAAACATAATAGAGAACTGAGAAACGGACCCTCAACTCTGTGGTCAATAATCTTTGACAAAGCAAAAGAGGATATCTAGTAGAAAAAAGGAAAATCTCTTCAACAAATGGTGTTGGGAAAATTTTACATGCAGAAGAATGAAACTGGACCATTTCCTTACACTATACACAAAAATAGCCTCAAATGGATGAAAAACCTAAATGTGAGACAGAAATCCATCAAAATTCTAGAGGAGAATACAGGCAGCAACCTCTTTGACCTCTGCCACAACAACTTCTTCCTAGACACATTGCCAAAGGCAAGGGAAGCAAAGGCAAAAATGAATTACTGGGACTTCATGAAGATAGAAAGCTTTTGCACAACAAAGGAAACAGTCAACAAAACCAAAAGACAGCTAACAGAATGGGAGAAATATATGCAAATGACATATCAGATAAAAGATTAGTATCCAAAATCTATAAAGAACTTATCAAACTCACCACTCAAAGAACAAATAATCCAATCAAGAAATGGGCAGAAGGCATGAACAGACATTTCTCCAATGAAGACATCAAAATGGCCAACAGACACATGAAAAACTGCTCATCATCACTCAGCACTAGGGAAATACAAGTCAAAACCTCAATGAGATACCATCTTACACCAGTCAGAATGGCGAAACTTAACAAGTCAGTAAACAATAGGTGTTGGTAAAGATGCAGAGAAAGGGGAACCTTCCTACACTGTTGGTGTGAATGCAAGCTGATACAGCCGCTCTGGATAATAGCATGGAAGTTCCTCAAAAAGTTGAAAATAGAGCTACCTTATGACCCAGCAATTGCATTATTGGGTATTTACTCCAAAGAAACAAGTGTAGTGATCCAAAGGGGCACATGCACCTGAATGTTTATAGCAGCAATGTCCACAATAGCCAAACTATGGAAAGAGCCTAGATGTCCATTGGCAGCTGAATGGATAAAAAAGGTGTGGTATATATACACAATGGAATATTATGCAGTCATCAAAAATGAAATCTTGCCATTTGCAGTGACATGGATGGAACTAGAGTATATTATGCTAAGCAAAATAAGTCTATCAGGGAAGGACAATTATCATGATCTCACTGATATGAGGAATTTGAGAAACACTGTCTTATTTCACAGGGGAAGGGAGGGAAAAATGAAACAAGATGAAACCAGAGAGGAACGCAAACCTTAAGAGACTCTTAATCTCAGGCAACAAACTGAGGGTTCCTGGGGAGTGCTAGGGTAGGGATAGGGTGGCTGGGGTGATGGACACTGGGGAGGGTATGTGCTATGGTGAGCGCTGTGAAGAGCACTCTAAGACTGATGATTCACAGACCTGTATCCCTGAAACAAATAACACATTATATGTTAACAATAAATAAACAAATAAATAAGTAAACTAAATATATATATATATATAAATTTTCTTTTTTCCTTTTTTTTTTTTTTAAACTGCATTAAATTTTATCTCTGTAGGGCTTTCTTAAGGCTTCTGTGGCTGCTGGCTTGTCAAATATGGCTCGTTGGCCCTGCCTCTATTAACTACAACTGTTTGTGTGAATTCTTTCCTCACTTGGGAAGAGCAAAATTTGTGTTCCTGTAGGTGATAGCGCCAAAACTTTCCAAAAAGTACTCCATACGTATTTGTTATTTTTAAATTATTGATTATTGGCTTATAAGCAGGCACCTTTTCTAACAAATTAACTACATTCTTGGTAACAAAACTGAACAAAATTACAGTTGCCTTTTCCAGTTTTATCCTGCAGCTATTGAGGACCTTTCCCAAATTTGCATATCAATATATCAAAGGGAATTGGTTTTCTTTTTATAAGTCAGGCTTTTATTTCCAAGAATGTCACTGAAAAAGAAAGGCCATTAGTATCCCAATGTTCATAGCAGCAATGGCCATAGTTGCCAAACTGTGGAAAGAACCAAGATGCCCTTCAGCAGACAAATGGATAAAGAAGATGTGGTCCATCTATATGATGGAGTATAATGCCTCCATCAGAAAGGATGAATACCCAACTTTTGTATCAATATAGACGGGTCTGGAAGAGATTATGCTGAGTGTAATAAGTCAAGCAGAGAGAGTGAATTATCATATGTTTTTGCTTATTTGTGGAGCATAAGGAATAACATGGAGGACATGGGAAGATGGAGAAGAGAAGGGAGTTAGGGGAAATTGGAGGGGGAGATGAACCATGAGAGACTGTGGATTCTGAGGAATTAACTCAGGGTTTTAGAGGGGAGGGAGGTGGGAGTTTGGGTGAGCCTGGTGGTGGGTATTGTGGAGGGCACGTATTGCATGGAGCACTGGGTGTGGTGCATAAACAATAAATTCTGGAACACTGAAAAGAAATTTAAAAAATAAATAAAAATTTTAAAAAAGAGTGTTACTGAAAACTGGGTAATAAAATACTAAAAAATTTCAGCTCTCTGTATCTCTTTTTTGTGAGCCATAGTTCAAGAAATACCATTTTGTTGTATATACTAGTGTTATATTTTGGTAGACAAGATATTTCCTGATGGCTAATTTTGCAAGACAGATCTGAGAAAACCTAGATAAGATTGTTGATCTATTATTTTTATTTGAAAGCATCCTGGATAATTTCCATAGCATCAAAATGACCTGGGAGGAAAAAGAGCAATAACTACATATTTCCATTAGTTGCAGTATAATAATAAATAAATACTAGTGAGGTCAAATCCATTAGATTTTCTTTCTTTTTTTTTTTTTTAGAAAATCAAATAGAAAACAGCATTGCGATTTATTTAGGGACAAACTGTTTTTAGAACTGAACTTATAATTAGGCCAAAAGACTAATCACATAGTATTATACCATTGTCTCGTAGCTATTCCACTGAGTGAAATTAATGAGTCAAATTTTATTCCCTGTTATCTTCTTCACAAACACCTCATTAACACAAGAAGTGGCTCTAAGTCCCTTATTGTGTCCAAAGTTAGATTGAGACCTGTAAGCAAGTGTGGCAGCCTGATGATTTAATGTCACCTTCAAGCCAGAATCCATAAATATTTCTTCAACATACAATGCATGAAACTGACTATTTGTTCCTAAAAATTGTATGCCCCTCCCAAAGAAGTGGCACTGGATATAATTCTGTGTTTTGACTTATTTACAAATGTCTGTTAACTTGCAGTTTTTTCATCCCTTCCCTATGAGTGATGAAACGAAGGTACAAAAAACTGTACCTTACATCATCCCAGGTAAAAGGGCATTGGTCTCACATTCATTCACTAGGGCTTCCATAATGAAATACCACAGGCTGCGTGGCTTAAATAACAGAAACTTATTTGCTCATTGTTCTCATTGTTCTAGGACACCACGCAAATTGGATTAGGGCTCAGCCTGACGATCCCATTTTAACTTACTTACATCTTTAATGCCTTATTTCCAAAATCACCTTCTGAGATATGGGGAGGCTTTTAACAGATGAATTTGGGGGAGATGTAGTTCAGCCCATAATAGCTGGCCATCCTAGAATGTTAAAATCAAACAGGGAAGGACTTTACTTCAACCCCTGGCAGGTTTTGATTACAAAATCTTAAAACATAACTATCTTCCTTGGGATTTTATGTTTCACTTTGGGATTCCAAATCCTTTTCTATACAAGAAAATTTGCAGAAACAGAAGGAACAAAAACAGATCCATTTCCTAACTTACTTCTACTTGCTAAAGTAGACTTAGTATCCTGAGAGGGGGGGAAAAAACCAACAAATTGTCCCTGTTTTTATCAAGTGCAAGTTCTCCCTTCAGCTTCCCTTTGTGACTGTTGAAACCAGGAAACTCTTAGAAGATACACTAAAGGATTTAAAATTTAGAACTTTTTTTTTTTTTTAAATCACTCAGTCCTTGGAAGCCACATCATGTCAAATGTATGTTATGTTTTGAACCACAAATAATAGGATACCTTCCTAACATGAAGCCCAGTGGCCAGCAATTCCAGGTTGGTGAGTTCAGTACCAAAATGAAGATGGAACTGGGGATTCTTGTCCGCACGCCCTGCCCCCAGGCTTGGGGCCTGGGAGGGAAGACTTCATCTTCTTGAATCTCTTTTTATCAAGGAAGAAGGCTTAGCTCAGAAGGGTAGAAAATATGCCACTCCCAAACATGACTGCAGGAGTTCAGGATATGCCACCCCCAAATATGCCACTTTGGTACCTTGATTGACTTGAGCTGTCGGCACTTGAAAAATAGCAAGCGCAGGGAGAGGCTTTCTCTGAACTCCCCTTTTTGGCCTAATGACACATGGTCCAAAGGAACTCACTTGTCCTAAATCTTCTCCTTAGGAGCTTCAACAACCAGGAAGACTGACAAAATTGGACATCACACTCAAACTTTGTCACAAATGATCATACCTCCCTTCTATTCTTCAAAGTGTCCATTCATCTTTCCTAAAAACGATTTGCTCTCCCCCTTAGAGCCTTACATTACTCCTCTTTCCCTGTTAAAATGGAATTTAAGCCTGAATCCCAAGCCACCTCAGGGAGTTACTCATTTTTCCCTTGGTATCTTCCATGTGCACCAGAGGTATATGGTAATCGATGTCTGTTTTCCTCTGTCGTTGATTACAGAGGTCTCAGCCAAGAACTCAGAAAGGTGGAGGGAAATTATTTTTCCTCCTCTGTAGTCCAAACCTCCCCTAAGCCATCCCTGGTACAAAGAAGTGGAATTTATTCCATTGCTTTTCACACAAATACACAACAGAGATGGGCTCAAGCCCAAGAGCCGTGCTTTTTAACTAATGCTCTCACAAGGGCAATGCCCACTAGAGCAGGAGTTGAATTTATTTGCCTTTCACTAAAATTTTTGAGAAAAATTGAGTTTATCAGCATTGTTCTATTTTAGTGCCTTGCTTCAATTATCTATTGCTGCACTAAACATTACCCCCAAACATTATTTAAAAATAATATTTTGCTCACTGCTCTTGGGCTGAATGGACTCAGGTAAGCAGTGCTCACTTGGTTCTCTGTGCAGGTGCAGTCAGGCAGTGGGGGCTTAGGATCATCCTGAAGATTTACAAGATTTACAACAGGCTCTGTTTGGACAAAACAGAATTGAGCATATATACATACCAGTTACCATAAAATATAAGTAAAATTTATACTTATTTTGTATTTTGTCATCACAAAATTGAGTTTCTGTGTAACTCTGTGACTAAGATAAGGAAAAAGTTTCCCTATAATCTTCAGAAATTTGTCTTACTAGTTTTTAGGAATTCTACTTGTAACCTTTATGTCATAAATATTTGTTTTTAAAAACTGCATTTGTTAATGTGTTCATGGAGAATTATAAACTCTGTTTGCCAAGGAAGGTTGATTTTATCCACCAACCTTGAGCAACTGGTCTGATGATTTTTAACCTTGTTTCAGTAGTAAGATGAAAACACTACAACCTGTTTCTTAAAATTAGGAACACTGCCAAAAGCATTCTTACCTGCAAAAAAGTATATTATACAAAATAACTTTAACAGGCTGATGTGAAAACACAATATAGCATCTTGCTTTGTCATAACCTTGGCATGGGGCTCTGGTAGGATGCCCTGCCTCTTTGATCTTCTGACATTCCACCTGATAGATGTCAAACTCTTAAAAAGGAGTACATTTGAAGGATCCTTGGTGGATCAATCTCAAAAGAAAAAACTGTACGAAAACCTCAGAAACATGACAGAAAATGAAAAGAGATAATATAGGGAGTGAAATTGTGAAATACATCACACTTCAATTTTTTGTGTGTGACAGTGTAAAATTTACATCAATATTAAAACTGAAAACAAAGGAAATCCATGGCTCATGGAGCTTCCTAAGATCACCCCGGCAGAGGGTGTTCCCCACTTCCAACCCCAAGCATTGTAGTTACAATGAAGTTCAAGTTTATGGGTGCTAGGACTATTCAATCAAACAACTGACCTATGGTCTTCACAGACTGACGAAAGAAAAAGGGGAAGAGGATAACTGTTGTGGCTTATTAGAGTCTTAGGACATAACAAACAGATGTAGTATATGGTCCTCGATAAAAGCCTGACTTGAAAAAAAAAGAAAAACATATAAAAGGACATTTGGGGGGCAGCTGAGGCAATTGGATATAGCCAGTATATTAGGAAATAATTGCTCATCCATTAAGAATGATAATGGTATCATGATATAGGATTATATGCTGACATATTTTGGACTGAAACTTCATATAGTCTACAATGTAAAATAGTTTAATGAAAAAACACATAGATGAAGTATATGTGGCAAGATAACAATTGAGGATAGACGTGTTGAGTACACTTTTTTCTAATTTTCTTTATGTCTCAAAATTACAAAATAAAAGTTTTTTAAAGTACATGGATGTTATTCCTATCCTCCCATTCTCTTAAAAGATTTTATTTATTTATTTGACAGAGACACAGTGAGAGAGAGAACACAAGCAGGGAAAGTGAGAGAGGGAGAAGCAGGCTTCCCATTGAACAGACAGCCTGATGTGGGGCTCGATCCCAGGACCCTGTGATCATGATCTGAGCCAAAGGCAGACGCCCAACGACTGAGCCACCCAGGTGCCCCCCCCCCCCCCATTTTTTAAATTCTTAAAATAAGGAGAGGAATGTTAAAGATGGCTTAAGAAGATGGTACCTGTTAAGTTCAAAAGAGAAACAGCAAATCCAGCCAGAGTGCCCTTCTTCTGTTGTTAAGCCTCTCACCATTGAAACGAAACAAATCTAGAAATTTTCAATCATCGCTAGATTTATTTGTTGCACAGAGCTATGCCAACTGTGCTTCCCCCATGAATGTCAGGCTAAAAGGCAAAGTGTAGTTACCCCAGCAGTCAACCAAGTCCACTGGAAGATGAAAGCGTTGGACTCGCAATAGGGATGGAGCTAGAGGGTATGACGGTAAGGGAAATAAGTTGGTCAGACAAAGACAAATACCATATGATTTTACTTATTTGTGGAATTTAAGAAACAAAAACAAATGGATAAAGGGGATAAGAAGGAGAGAGACAAACCAAGAGACAGCCTCTTAACCTATGCAGATCAAACAGATGGTTACCAGAGGGGAGGTGGCTGGGGGGATGGGTGAAATAGGGGATGGCACGCTTACCATGATGAGCACTGAGTAATGTATGGAATTGTCGAAGCACACATTGTACACCTGAAACTAATGTAACACTATGTTAACTATACTAGAATCAAAATTAAATAAATTAACGGGGGGGGGGATCTATCAAAATAAATAAATAAGTGCTGTACTCTTTTTGTTGGTATCAGTGTTTCTGTCTCCAAAACTTAGTGAAACAATTGGTCAGAATAAGCCTCTGTGTTACGATGTAACAATAATAACAATGAGTAACACTACTGATAGTAATAATAAAGCGTACCATTTATCCAGCAGTCAGTGAAAGGCATGAGAGAGTGGTCCGGACTTTACAGATGGTGCTTCAATATTATGATCGATAAGGCATGTTGGACACACTGAGCTATATGGTCATTATGTATATAGTCTTTCCTTAAGCCAGGTGTTCAACAGAAATTATTAAGTCTTTCTTAGCATCTAAGGGGTCAAACTCTCAAGGTGACGCACTGTTAGCTAAGGGTGTAGGGGTAACACGGGAAGCTGGGACACCCCCCTTCTCTCCTCACGCCCTTTTCTTCCCTATCTCCCACATGTTCTGCCTTCATCCTTCTGCCTTCCAGAAGAAGTTGTTCCGCTGCACCCTGCTAAGGCCGCCTATGTGCTCCCTAAGTCCAGCTCTTATTACACAATCCTTTGAGCCGCTCCACACAGTTCAGGACCAACATGTTCATGGCTCTATAATTTTTTCCACATCTCTACTGATTCTTCAGCTTATCGCTCCTGCCTTCACTGCCCTGAGTAGCCAGAAATACTGCGTCTTCCTTGTTGACACCTGCTGTATGCCAAAACGCTCAGGAACAGAAGGGATTAAGAAAGCCTGAAGAAAGGGCCGGGGTGTCTTTAGCTCCGCCTCCCCATCCAAACACAAAACCGAATGAGTCCCTGAGGGCTGTGGCTTCTTGTAGACACCTGGAGTCACTGGGTTCAGCTCCCAGGGTTAGGGATCAAATGACGTAAAGTAAGCAGGTGACAACACTCTGCAAAGGAACAAGGGTGGCTGTGCTAATTGTGAAATAGCTCGATGCTGGGTTCGTTATGTCTTCCCTAGGTAATACTTTGAACTCTACATCAAAACTTTAAAATCCTAGAACAGCGTGTACTTGGAGGGTGCTCATAAAAGATTCACTTATTCAACAAACATTATGTAATAAACTAATGAAGCGAAAGACCGTCTCCTTCAAGGAACTTAAGCTGAATGGAGAAAACAATGAATGCAGAGGCCCCTAGGGCGCTCAGCCAGTTGAGCCACCAACTCTTCACTTCAAGTCGGGTTGTAATCTCAGGGTCGTGAAGTCCAGTCTCACCTCTGGCTCCGTACAGCGTGGAGTCTGCTCGAGACTCTCTCCTCCCAGTGCCGGAGTGGCTCAGCCGGTTAAGGGGCTGCCTTCAGCTCGGGTCTTGAGTTCCCGGTCCTGGGACAGAGCCCAGCCTCCAGCCCCTGACCCAGCTGGGAGCCTGCTTCTCCCTCGGCCTCTGCCCCTCCCGCGTTTGTGCTTTCTCTGTTTTTCTCTCTCTAGAATAAATAAGTAAAATCTAAAACAAAACAAAAAACAAAAAACCCAAAAAAACAAAAACCCTGTCCCTCACCCTCAGCCCCTTCCTGCTGCTCACACAGGCATTCTCTCTTGCCCTCAAGTAAATAAATAAATCTTTAAAAAAAGAAAAAAAGAAAGAAAGAAAAATGAATACAAAGCATACTTGCTCTGACATGTACACGTAGGCAGTGCCATCGGAGGGCGAAAAGCAGTTGACTTCCGACTGGCAAGAGGATGATATTTTAAGTTTAGATTTACTAAAATGTTATTTCATTCTATAGTGGTAAGATGAACTTGACGTTTTCCTTTTTCTTCCTATCCAGTACTGCCTCCTAGTGGTTCTATGGCCCCTTTGCAGCGCCTCTCACCTCTCCCCACCTCCAAAAGGATACAGAAAGGGAAATGGAAACGTTGCATCAAAGAATCACTACAGAATCTGAGTCGATTTGTGAATATTACTTTTATGTTGAGCCATTTCAAATGAAGCCTTCATTTCCTTTGTTTTTCCTTTCCAGGAAAACTGTCCTTCCATAAAAGTGTCAATACTATGGATCCTAGCATTTTATCACTGGGTGCACTGGGAAAAGACAATGACCCCCACCCCCCAAAAAAAGAATATAAAAGGGAAAAGGAGAGACCTTCCGCTGCCTTCATGGAAGGGCCTACTCCTGTTCCCAGGCTGCAAATGAGAGCAGTCTCCTTGCAGACAGGGGAAGAGGAAGCTCACAGTTTGAATCTGATTGAAACATGATCCCAAAAATGTTGAAATCTTGATGCATGTATCAAAAGCCAAAAATACTGTCACATCAAAAATGGAACTGTTTCCTGTTTTGCAAGAGGTGACAGCTTAGTTACTGTTTTGGGGTAGGCTCTGACTCATTCTGGGATGACCCCCAGGATAGGCGCAGGGACTATTCAAGGAAAAGCTGAGGCTCTAGAATCACATGAAAGACTGTCAATGCAGCAGGCAAAATTACAGCTTTGAATGCGTTCTGTTCCACTCACAAAACAAAAGTGTCGATTTTTGCTTTCTAAATATGGGTTGGGACATTTTGTGTCTACAAATGGGTGCTTCTTTTTGTGGTACATGAGCGTTTTATTGGAGAGGTGCTAACAGGAGCCAAAAGCTGGAACAGCCATCTTCCCCACAAAATTTGCAAGACTTGGCATTCAGAATTGCTGCCTCAAGACCTCTCTGAGGTTCTGTGGCTCAGAATATAACTCAGGGAGAGGAAGAATTTTGCTTCATGGATGTACTCCCCTTGTTGGGTTCATAATTAGCATTTCAACATTTGTTGAATGAATACATGAAGGCAAAGTGCTCCCCATTTCCTCATGCTGGCCCTCTTTACAGATTCACCCACTCTTCTCTCCCTTTTGCTGTGTCCATGGTGGTTATTCTCACACAAAACGTGACTTGTAAGACTTTATGTTATTGTTCGTATCCTTCCTAACACCTCCTGCCACCCTTACCTTAATCTCACCCAACATGACAATTCACTTTCCTCAAGATTTTCAAATCTTGCTTCATCTACTATAATATCCTCCTCATTAGCCATTCTGTCTCCACTGTGGTCCATCTTCAATGTTATTGCCTAAACCTTCTGAATTTCTCCAGTCATATCTCCTCCGGCCCTCAGGAGAGCCTCCTCAAAAAAAAAAAAATTTAAATTAAATTAAATTAAAAAATAGAAAAATCAAGAAATGCTGCTGTGGATCTTGGGTGCCACAATATTGTAAGTTTCAGATCCATACATTTCAGAATTTCTTTTTTTCCTGCTGCAAAAAAACCTTGAGCAAAATATTCTGCATTTCTTGAATTAACTTGTTTTCTCACACCAAGATGTTTTTCATCTTTGTTACTCTTGAAAAAAAGAACCATATTCTTTTAAGTATGATTACCTCCTTCCCACCCTTAAGTAAACACATGAGGTGCATACAGTATCAAATCTATAATTCTATATGTTTTTAATACTGTGTGTTTAATCCATGAGAAACTCTTCAGAATATTAGCTCCTTAAACTGAAGTGACTGGGGGCGCCTGGCTGGCTCAGTGGGTTAAAGCCTCTGCCTTGGGCTCAGGTCATGATCTCAGGGTCCTGGGATCAAGCCCCACATCGGGCTCTCCGCTGAGTGGAGAGCCTGCTTCCTCCTCTCTCTCTGCCTGCCTCTCTGCCTACTTGTGATCTTTGTCTGTCAATAAATAAATAAATAAATAAATAAATCTTAAAAAAAAAAAACAAAACTGAAGTGACTGATTGGCAAGGAGTGAGCCCTAACTTAGGAGTGAGCCCTAAGACAAATAGGGTCAATTATGATACCTTTCAGTTGATGCATACTGGACTAGTCAGAGCCTTTTCTTGAAATTTTTGAACATGGGACCACAAATACCCCCCATTTTCTTTCACGTGTGTTTCTCAAAAATTCGTATGTTGAAGTCCTAACCTTCAACGTGGCTATTTGAAGTCAGGGTCTTTATGGAGGTAACTAAAATTAAATGAGGTCATAAAAGCTGGGCCCTGACCCAATAAGATTGATGTCCTTACAAGGACACCTGAGCTCTCTCTATCTGTGCCACACAGAGGACAGGCCCTGTGAGGATGCAGCCAGGAGGTAACTCGTCTACACGCCAAGAAGAGAGCTCTCACCAGGAGCTGACATGGCCAGCACCTTAACCTGGGACTTCCAGCCCTGAGAATTGTGAGTAAATAAATTCCTGTTGTTTAAGCCACCCAGTCTGTGGTATTTTGCTGTGGCAGCCTGAGTGGACAAATACTGAGTGGGGAAGCTGCAAAGGAGGACACACTTCTGCCACGCTGAAGAAGGGATTCTAAAGGAATGAGCTGAGACAAGAGACGGAGAGACCTACAGGCACTCCTGTGCTCCAGTTACTTATACACAGAGCAAAGATTAGAACATCAGCAGAAGCATTTTTCTTTATTCTTTTTTGTACTTACTATACCTGAATTGGTTTCAGAAAAATGTTTTCTGAAATGGTACTTATTACATATTCTATACATATCCACTTTTTTCTCAGCATGCTCAATAATCATCTATAATTTAAATGTTTGACCAGTAAAAAGCATGCTTAGGAAAACAATGATCACAAATGTATTATTGAAGCTGGGCTGTGGCCACTTGGAGAAATGAGGTTAGGTTATATTTTATGACTTGAGAAATAAACTGACATTTTAAATTGCTTCTTGAGAAATGTATCACTTTGTTTCATTTTATTCGTTTTCCACAACTTTCAGTCCTTTGAAGGGATTCTGTTAGTTGCTCTTTATAGAGCTCCTTATTGATAAACACAGACAGAGGTAAACCAAAAAGAGACTCCTGGCTTCTCATCCATGACAGGAATTTCTGGTCTATTTTTTTCTTAGTATGTTCCAACTAAAGTGGAAAGAGCCTTTTTAAAAAATCATTCTGGGAGCCCCTAGGTGGTTCAGTCAGTTAAGCGTCTGAGTCGGTTTTGGCTCAGGTTATGATCTCAGGGTGATGAGATCCAGCCCCGAGTGGGGCTCCGTGCTCAGCTCAGAATCTGCTCCTAACTTTCTCTCCCTCTCTTCCTTCTCCCCTGTGCGCTTGCTTTCTCTCAAATAAATAAATTAAAAAATTTTTTTTTATTTTTTAAGATTTTATTTATTTATTTGACAGACAGAGATCACAAGTAGGCAGAGAGGCAGGCAGAGAGAGAGGAAGGGAAGCAGGCTCCCCGCCGAGCAGAGAGCCCGATGTGGGGCTCGATCCCAGGATCCTGGGATCATGACCTGAGCCGAAGGCAGAGGCTTTAACTCACTGAGCCACCTAGGCACCCTTCAAATAAATAATTTTTTAAAAAAATCATCCCGATGGTTATTAGGATAGAATTGAAGTGGAAAAATGACTGTTGTACGTGCCATGAATGATTTAGGTAAGTGCACTTCTAGTTGAAGTGAAAGGGCCTGGAGAGATGTGAGAAGGCCAACCAAGAACAAGAGCCTGGTTAGTCGACCAGAACAATGCCAAGAGAATATTTTTAGCATCCTTCCAGAAGGAACATGATGACCTCCTACAAGAGGTCAATAAAGATCTGACATAACTCAGAATTCAAGGGAACAGCCCATCTTTCATTATATATTAATGGCACATTTATAATTGGAAACCAACAATCAAATCCAAATTTATTTATACTCACACATATTATATTCTCGCACAAAGGCTACAATAATCCAATTTTTTTAAAGATTTTATTTATTTATTTGACAGACAGAGATCACAAGTAGGCAGAGAGGCAGGAAGAAAGAGAGGAAAGGAAGCAGGCTCCCTGCTGAGCAGAGAGCCGGATACGGGGCTCTATCCCAGGACCCTGGGATCATGACCTGAGTCGAAGGCAGAGGCTTTAACCTACTGAGCCACCCAGGCGCCCCACAACAATCCAATTTTATGAGTTCTTCCTCATGTAGCAGACTTCATATATGCTTTAGAATTACCATTTCAATACATAGTTTTCTATTATCTAAGCAATCTAATGAAAACATTTAATCATTTTTTTTCTCTGGTGTATTACACTAAGATAAAAATTTTGGAAACGGTCTTGGGTTTTGATTGGGTGTCCTCATTAATGAGATGACTCTTGCAAAATATCCTTGATTTGAAAAAGTTGTTTAAAAAAACATAAATAGCAGCTATGAAACTATAATTTCAACAGAGGTAGGCAGCTGGAGCAGATACACAACTAGATTCATGGAAATCAGAGAGAAAAGAGAGAGAATAAAAAGTTGCCCATCATTCAGAAGCAGATTTATCAAGCATAATATAATGTTGCATCAATGACGAGCAGTGTTCAAAGACAACAAAGTCTTTGGGGTGGGGGGAAATGAGTAAAGTTGTCTTAAATATTTTTCTTCTCTCCTCATCTAGGAAGTAACATGGTATATAGCAGAGAAAGAATTGGTTTTGGAATGGGCACCTGGGTAGTTTAGTGGGCTAAGCCTCTGCCTTTGGCCTAGGTCATGATCTTAGGGTTTGAGCTAGATCCTGGGATTGAGCCCTGCATTGGGCTCTCTGCTCAGCAGGGAGCCTGCTTCCCCCTCTCTCTCTGCCTGCTACTCTGCCTACTGGTGATCTCCCTCTCTGTCAAATAAATAAATAAAATAAAATAAAAGGAATTGGTTTTGGAATAAGACAGATCAAGATCTAAAGTCAAATTCATGTGTAATTGCTGCGTGTTTAATCTGTGGCTAACTGTACTTCGTTAGTTTCTAGTTCTTGCTAGTAATAGTTACAAAAGCTGGCTGGGATTGAGTGCCCACATGTTCATATATTTTTAAACTTCTTGTTAAATCAGTACTATGGCTATCAGATTGTGTTGCATAATATTATGAAAACAAAAAAGACTAATCTAGAGACTGTATATAGGGTGATGGTCATTTATTGTGATAGTCACTGGGGAAGAGATCACAATTGCTACCTTCTCCAGCTTCCTATGTTCCAACATTGGTCTTCTTTTTGCAATTCAACCATGCAAAGTAATTTCCTTTTCCCCCAGAATGCTTTTCTCCTGACATTTATCACAGCTAGCTCCCTTTTTTCTGGTCTCAGTTCAAATGAGGCCTTTTCTAGCTTCCATTCCATCATTTTTCCTAAGAAATTATAAGGGCCTATTTAGCCAGAGTGACTCCATCTCAGTTAAAAGCCATTTTGTTGTTTGTGCAGTAAAACTTAAACTGACCCTGCCCCCCGCCAGAGAAACTTACTTAAAAGCAAGTCTGGGAAGCCAGTAAAATATGGTCAGCCAGTTCCTAATAACAGAGCCCAGAGTACAAGGACGAGTCAGGCCAGGTTGGCCAGCTCCTGATAACAGAGCCCAGAATACAAATGAGTCAGGCCAGGTGGAGACATCCAATCAGTAAAAAGCACACCTACTATTCCCTAACCACCAAAGAATGTAAACCCCACCTTTTGGGCACCAAACTTGAGTGCCAATTCTGACCAGAGTAATAGGTTAGTTCAAACAGCTACTATAGGGTAAATTGTAATTCAATTGGCCACCTGCATGTGACCTAACATGACTATACAATGTTACAATCTCATTGGCCACCTATGTGTGGCCAGGCTTTTGCTCTATACAAGTTAGTCTGTGAGCCTGGGGGGGTCATTCTCTTCGGAGGCGGCCCTGACCGGTCAGTCAGTCAATTCTTGAGCCTGTAAGATGGGGAGGGGTCGCTCTCTTTAGAGGAGGCCCTGACCAATCAGTCAGTCGATTCTTGAGTCTGTAAGCTGGGGGTGGTCGTTCTCTTTGAAGAGGGCCCTGGCCAGTCAGTCTGACTTCTAATGCTTGGCATAGAATAAAGCTTTGCATAACTTTAACTTTGTTTCAGTCTCTTTCCCCTGGCCGATCAGTCCGACTTCTAATACTTGGCATAAAATAAAACTTTAAATAACTTTCACCTTGTCTCAGTCTCGTTCCTTTGATAATGGATCCAACACTGGGGGCTTGTCTGGGATCAAACGGCGAGAACTGAGCCAGCATCAGAATTTCTGGGAAAAGCCTCAGGAGGTAAGATCTCGAGACACCATCCTTCGAGATCCTGTCTGTCTGGTTGCGGAGCTCCAGGGTATAGCCCATCAGGGAGAAACTGGATGCAGTATTGCTCCCCAGGGCTGGAGTGGATGCGGGGACACCCCATCCCTCCTCTGGTAGATTGCCAGGGGATTCAAGTCCCCCTAGGCGGTCAGGGGACTGAGAAAATCCCCACCAGTGGTAGGTTATGTTTTGAGTTAGGATTATATCTTGCACACCCTTAGACTTGATATCTGGTCGAGAAAGGGCTGCTGGGTCTGTGGTTGTCTTTGTCTTGTCTTTTTGTTGTCTGTTATGTTGTTTGTTATGTTTGAAGAAATGGGGCAAGCAGAGAGTAAGGGACCTGTGACACCCCTAAGTCTTTCTCCAGCATTTCAAGAATTTTCAAGGTAAAGCCACCCAGTCAGGTGACAAGGTTTACCCAGGAAAACTCTGTAAAACTGGAAATCCTTTCTCCACCTTCTGGCAGCACTTTGTTCTTCTGTCTCCCCCTTCTGTTTCTGCACCAACTTGGGTGCGGCCTACATAACTGGCCTCTAGACCATCCTCTGTGCTTCCTGCACCACAGCTCCTTCTTTGTCAAGAAGCAAGAAGAGCACCCCCTGGACCTAACACACCCCCACTCTGGATCTTCCCACCCGTGTGTCAGGTAAACATTCGAAGTGGAGTGGGCCCAGGTGGAATGTAAATCAGTATTTAAACTAAGTTAAGTTTGTTGGTTTAATTAAGATAGACATGTCTTTGAAGTTACAGTAGTAAATATAAAGCTTTTATTCTGTCAAGGTTTACTGAAGGTCAAAATAAGCTCATGTTATTTATTAAAATCTGTTAGCAAAGAGATGACTAAACTGATGGTTAATTGTCTGTCTCAAAATTTTAATGGGTAATTGTTAAAGTAACTTTCAAAGTCTTTAAAAACCTGAAACTTTAAAGTTTTGGTTGGATGACAAATGGCATTAAAATACAAACATCTAGATCTTAACCAAATGGGATAAAATGCTAAAGCATTAATTACCAGAACTAGGTTTGTACTTTTAACTTCCTACTGCAAAGAAACTAAAAATATTTAAATATGTTGGTAAACACGTTTTGCACTTAACTGATTGATAAATTTGCCTTCTAAAGAATTCTGTTATAACAGTTCACAATTGGTTAATACTTAGCCATCAGTGGAGACTAAAGTGTTTCTAAGAGTACAAAATCCTGCTAAGTGTAACTAAGACTGATGGAAATAAGGAAACTATGTAGGAAAGTAGGAGATATGTAAGAAAGATAAGGAATGGGAATGCATTTTGTTAAGGTAAGAGAAGGTAATTTTGTCCTAAATGAAAAGGTTGTTTGGAAGGAAATGGCTTGGGACAAAACCTGAACGCAAAAGAAAGTTGTAGAAGGTTTGTGAAGGGAAATCTTCAGTAAAGAAATTTTAGGCATGGTCAGGATGGACTAAGATTAATTGTACACACAAAAAAGAGGGTCTAAGAGAGTGAGTAGTTCTGTCTTAAAGTAAAAATATCTGGTTGCACCAGAACATGAAAGAAGATAAAAACTAAACTTGAGGGTATATAGTAAGTTGTAGAAGGTTTGGGAGAAGTGACTTTTATTTGCCTTGATTTATAGGTTTGAAAAAAAAACAATGAAATATGTTGAAAATTTAACCATATTAGATCAGTTTTGATGGATTTATTCACAAGAGGAGAAAAAAGACTAATGAATCTTTTCCTGTAAAATGTTTCTGTTCAAATGAGGCATAATATTTAAGGAAGAAAGACTAAAGCCCTGTGTCATGACAAATCTGTATTGGTAATCCACTCAAGTAAATGTTGACTATTATGCAAACTAAAAAGACACTGATATAAAATAAAAATCTACTTTCTCTTTGTTCAAAAAACAAAGTTTTCCTAGATTAACTGATCTGTTGTTAAGAAGAGAATGTAAATGGTTTTCTCTTTGCCTGCCCAAAAAACCCAGTTTCTATGTTTTGTTTTATCAGGTGTTTAACATCCCTAATTATATTTAGGCATGTGCTTTAAAACTTTCTAAGATTTTAGCAACTGTCCACAAGATTTAAATTGTAAGTGAGATCTCTTTGACTCATAAGACTTTTCCTTGGTATGCTAAGTTACTCAGAAAGTACTGCTAAACCAATGATAACCTTGGGTTACATCTGGGTAAATACTGTAACTATATTTAATTATTGAAATGTTATATGTCACAGAAGTAACCTGACTTTCTTGCCAGTCAAATTGTATTCTGAGTTTTTGTCATTTATAATTGTTCTAATTCTCTTGCAGAATAAGTTTTGCCTTCAAGGAGATTCATATATAAGACTTTCAGGATATGTTAAAAGTCCTAGAACTGAAATGGGTAAAAATTTCCAGAACTAAATAAAAGCTGCATTCAAACTAAAACAAAATTAATAACATGGGACTAAACGAATTAAAAAATTATAATGTTATGTCTCTTAATGTTTTGTCTCATTTTAAACATTGCTGGGTCTCTAATGTTTACTCATCCAGACTAAAAAAACTTTTTTCTTAAGATATCTGTGACTTAGAGAAATGGAAAAATATTCATTTGAAAACAAATCAAAACATTCAACTTTTCTCTCTATCTGAACCCTTTACAACTCAAAAAGTCTCAGTAAATATTCTTTCTACCATGGCAATCAGTCATTTACATAAGTTCAATAAGAATCTGCTCTCCTTGTAACAGGACACCATTTAGAACATGGGTTATTTTACCAAGGCTTTGACTGGTAAAAAAAAGACTTAGATATGACCGGACAGCTTAAAGGAACTAAAGTTGACTTTATAAAACTTGAAGCCATAAAGCCCCTTGGAACTGTTGGCTTGGTACCTTGTTTACAGAGTTCCCAGCAGTCTCACCAGGTGAGTAAAAAATGTCACTTCCTGGCAGGTGCAGGAACCTCAGGATACTTTGGGAACCTCAAAAAGAGAAATTCGCCCAGATCAACAGGTATTGCAGGCGTGTCTGATGGCAAGTACATGGCTTGGCTCCCGGCCTGGAGAGGCTACTAAAAGTTCAACCTAGAGATTCCTTATAAGGAGGTCCAGCAAAGCAGATTCTAAAAGATCTATATGATCACTCACTGTCCTTGCTGAACTTATGTACATAATTAGGCCAAGTTTGTTAAAACTAGACTTGTTTTTCAAATAAATTAGTCCTGATTTGGCTATCTCTGGAAATGAGGGTTATTTTAAAGAGAAAAAATTATGTTTTAATAACACACATTTATGGATGTTAAATTCTAGATTTGATTGTCTTTAAATGTTTATCTACCTAAGCTGGACAACTTAAGATAAACTTCAGAGAAGTTGCACAATAGCTCGTTTAAATGATCTTGCCGGGATGCCTGGGTGGCTCAGTTGGTTAAGCGGCTGCCTTCGGCTCAGGTCATGATCCCAGCATCCTGGGATCGAGTCCCATAAATAAATAAAATCTTAAAAAAGAAAAAATTAAAAAAAAAATGATCTTGCCTTTGCCAGTCAGCCCCAGACATAAGAAAAAAACCTCAGAAAATTGAAAGATTAAAAAAAAAAACTGACTGAGTTAAAAGCAAAAAGCTGTTTAATAACAGAAAAATATAGACATAAATGTATGCTAGTTTTTATGGATACCTTTTCAGGCTGGGTAAAGGCTTTTTCTTTTTCTCAACATGAGATGACAGGAATAATAGCCAAAAAAACTACTAAAAAAATAACTCCTAGATTTGGGTTGCCTCTCATGATCGGGTCAAACAATGGCCCTCCATTTGCGAGTTCAGTCTCACAGACATTGGCCAAGGCCATGGGCACTAATTAAAAACTACACTGTGCCTACCAGCCCCAGAACTCCAGATAAATAAAAAAAA